>JASKGM010040802.1:0-22581 GCA_034509205.1 Ceratonia siliqua
AAATCATTAAGCACAAACAATTTAGGGTAACCGTCCTTAGGGACGGACGTTGTAAGGTGCCTAACACCTTCCCTACATGTAATTAGACTCCCGAACCCTTCCTCTGGTTCCGAGGGCCAGTTTTTCCTTATTTTTTTAAGGATCCCAATTATCCTCCTAATTAATTGGTGGCGACTCCTATTTTCTTTGCGTTTTCCCTCACGCGCCTTAAAGTCATAAAGCGATGGCTTTTTCACCGGCCGTCATGTTGTGACAATAACTAATCACTTTTTGATTGATTATGTATAGCTATTATTGGATGAATTGTTCAGAATTCAAAATCAATATATATGCAGCTACCTAACCCCTAGGGCCAGATTCTGCTCAGTAAAGTTCTTATTCCCTGAAGATTCATCTTCAGAAAATTGTAGAAGAAAAAGAAACCAATATAATCAAAGAAAATAAGAGGAATTAATAAAGACCAAAAAAAAATTGCATTTTCAAGAGTATTAGATGAATATTAACATGATCAAAGTAAGACATATTCAGTTAGGTATATAGTATTATATGATAATAACTAAATAAATTTCTTGATCCTTATACATTTTTATAATTTTTTATGCACCAAACAACATATAAATTTAAGTTGAATTATTTTAACTTTTATTATTTTATCTATTTATAGTACAAGAAAATTAACTTTTAGTGGCAATTTTCCTGTGACGACTTATATATGTAATAACTAAACGTAGTTGTTAGCCTTTTTTAGTGATGATTTTTTAATTGCATTACAAAGTCAAAAATTTTCAGTAACAACATTCATTTGTCGTCAGAAAAAATATCCAAAAATATTACTTAAAGTCAAAATTTGTACCCGATTGTTTATTAAATTTGGTGAGGTAAAAAAATTCTTGATTTAGCGACAACAATTAGAATGTCGTCACTAAAAATATTTTGTTACAATTTTGACGTATCACTAAAACAATATTTTCTGTGATGACCTTTAGATATCGTCACTGAATAATTGTTGTCAACACTTTTTAGTGACAACATTTAAATGTTGTCACAAAATGGTAACTTTCCATTGGCGACATCATTTGTCGTCACTAAAAGTTAAAGTTTTTTTTTTTTTATATGCGAAAACGGTGCCGTTCTGGCACATTTTGCTTTCCCCCCAATTCCCCCAATTGCCCTAATCTCATAACATCCAGGCGACACTCCACGAGTCACGACAGCCACTACACCATAGCGAGCGAGCAAGCTGCAAATGATGTTCGGTGAGTAGAGGTTGTTTTCTTTGGCTCTTCAGCTCCCACCTCACTGCTCTCTCTCTGTTCTTCAATTTTAAGCTTTTCATCTCTCATCATTGATTATTTGTTACTCATTTCCTTATTACTTCTTTATTTTAAGCTTCGTATGCTTATCAGAGTTTATTTGTGCATGACCTGGTTTTAGAGGCTTTTCTTTAGAACTCGTTTATGCAACATTTGAATCTTTGAATGTATACCGTGATGATTTCCCCTGGTTTGAGAAAGCTATTTTTGTTTCATGAGGGTTTGCTTAGGATGTGAAGTGATTGTTGTAAACACTTGATTTTGTCTAGGTCATTTTCAAAAGAATTCAAAAAATAACAAAAATTTTAAAAAATTAAGACAAAAAAAACCCACAAAATGAAAGAGAGAATAAAATAAAAATTGAAAAAGACCAAAAATAATAAAAGGAAAAAGAGATAATAAAAAAATATAGAAAAAAAAAGATAAAATGAAAAAGAAAAAAGGGAGCCTCATTTTGTTTTTTTTTTTCTTTCAGCCTAATTCACTTAGCCCACTCTATTTAACCCAATCACTTAAGCCCAATAGTTCACACCATCCCAATATCCCTTATCAAGTTGCTAGCCCACCATTGCTTGATCCAGCATAATGACTACAACTTGGTCCATGACCCGAAACCCACAACTCCTTCACCTAACCTAATGAAGCCCCAACCACTGACCAATTCCCCTATTCTCTCACCCTTCATCCTCATCTCTTCACCTATTCCTTTTACCTTGCCACTGGCGCCCTGAAACCTTTATAATTTGGTCTATTTTCTTCATTCATCCTTGCACCTTATGGGTCCTATCATCAAAAGCTCACGCTCACCCCATCTTTCTTTTTTCTCTGCAACATGATACCTCTGCCATACTTCACCATTGATGGAAACTCCTGTGTATGGAAGCACCTCGTCACGCAGGACTTCTATCAATGTTGTCCCTTCCTTGCCCATCCAACTTGTTCTGTAACGCGGCGTATACTATTCCACTGCTACATGCGAAAAGGAGCTTTCCATCTCCATTGATGGAAGCTCGTCTGATGGTGGCTATAAAAGGGAATTTGGACCAAAATCAAAGAGGATGAAAAAAAAAAAAAAGAGACCGAGAACTTGAAAGTAAAGGCAGATGGAAAGAAATCGAAGCAAATCAGAAGGACTCAGAGGGAAAGCATTCATCTTTAGACAAGGTAATTATTGTTTTTTGGTCCTGTTTGTTTTTTTTTGAGCTATGATGATTGGTAGATTCCATGGTCCGATACCCATGGAATCCATGGGCAGAAGGAGATTTCTGTTGGCAATTTCATATTTGCTGTTCCATGATTTCACCAAAGTTTGAATCTTTGTGGTTCTCGGCCATATTTTTCTAGGAGCGTTAAATATTTCCATAATGAATGCTTCTTGTATTCCTTGAATGCTGATAGTCAAACATTGCACGGTTAATTAAGAGATTGCAAAAATTTTCATTCGTTTGGATTGTTCATACTTTAGATTAGAAATATTCTTCCATTTTGATACTTGGATCTATATCCTTTGGATTACATGACGAAAAATCTGAGGCATTTGCACTGGTTTTGATATATTGGCTCTGACATTTTGTGGATTCCTCAAGGCATCTTGAACGAAAACAAGACTAAAACCATTTTTTTTTTCTTCGGAAACTTGTATCATTTGCAAAAAGGAGATGAAAATGAAAACTATACCTCTTATATGATCCCTTCAAAACAAAAATCTAGCAATGTTCTTGAAGCAAAATCTGGTTTAGGTTTTTGAAAAATTGTTTTCTTGTGATCAAGTTGGCAACACTGAATCTCTGGCTCTTGAGCTCAGATTACAACTTTTTTTGTTTTATCTTGCCTTAATGTTTGAATTGTTGTATGTTTTTTGTTGTGCATGTTTGTTTGTTCATATGTAATGTCTTTTTATTTCTCTTAATTTGGTTGTATGAATTCTTTTATTTAATTTGCAATATGTTGCTTTCGGGGATGTAATATGTAAATCCTACACCCTTTATTCATTCATGTTTTGCTTAATATGGTTCTACTTTAGATTACCCATTTGTCTTATTTTAGGTCCCTTTTTTGTTGTTGTGTAATTTCACCAATATGAGGTACATAACTTGATTCCATTGTTTTGAATGACATAAAGAAATAGGTTTCTAAAGATCCAAAGGCTTTGAAAGCAAATTGGTGGAATTTTTCTTCCTGTTTTAAATCAAAATATTTTGAGGTTTCTTTTTTTTTTTTTTTACACAATTTGTAAGCCCAAGATCTAGAATTCATTCTTATAATATAGATTCAAATGGAGAATATGAGAGGCCTTAATAGCCAAAATTTTTATGGTTTCAAAGGCCCCATATCATTTGAAGAAATTTTTGTAAGTCACTTAATTAACTTTTCACAAAAATGGCTCCAAAGGCTTGAATAGCCAAATTTTTTTTTAGGGTTTCAAAGGCCTAATATCATTTGAAGAAATGTTTGGTAAGTCACTTAATTGAATTTTCACAAAATGGCTCCAATGATCCAACTAAGGATTTTTGGGTTTCAAAAAAGCCCAATATTCTTTAGGTCACTTTCCAAAAATTTCACTTTAACTTAAGAAAGTTGTGATAATATGGTTTTGGCCTCAATACCTTTTGGAAATTATATTTTGGCCCCAATACTTTTTAGAAATATGGTTTTGGCCCCCATGCTTTTCAAAAATCTAATTTTGGCACCAATGTTTTTTAGAAATCTGATTATAGCCCCAATACTTTTCAAAAATTAGATTTTAGTCTTAATATTTTAAAAATTTTGGTTTAGGCCCCAATATTTTCATAACTTCCATTATGGCCCCAAACATTGCAAAAATTTCAATTTTATCTTAAAGTTTTTGAAAATTGAATTTTGATATAGAATAATAATTTCTCTATTTCTTCAAACAATATGTGGAGAATTGCTCTCCCATTTTTTCAAGTTTTATGTGAAAAGTCATTTTTCCATGTTGTCTTATTTTCTTCATAAATATTATGTGGAGAATTGTTCTCCCATTTTATCAAGTGTTATGTGAAAAATTATTTTTCCATATTGTCTTATTTCCTTCATAAATATTATGTTGAGAATTGTTCTCTCATTCTGTCGAGCTTTATATGGAAGTTGATTTTCCTATATTGTCTTAATTTGTCCTAAGATTTTGTGTAAAGATTTATTCTCTCAAATTATCTAAAGATAGACTTCGCCTCCGAAAAGGAATCGTATCTCTTTCCTAAGTAAATTCTCATTAAAACAAATTTTGAACTACGTTGACCTTGATCCCTTTTTGGGTACGTAGGCACCTACACAGGAAGACATGTCTAGTTCTTTCATTTTTTGTCATATTAATAAATACGGGGTAATTAAAATACAACAAATTTAGGCACAAATGATCTAGGGTAATCATTTTTAAGAATGGACGCTGTGAGGTGCCTAACACCTTCCTCACGCGTAACTAGAATCCAGAACCCTTCCTTTGGTTCCAAGGGTAAGTTTTCTTTTCTATTTTAAGGATTCCAATTATCCTCCTAATTAATTAGTAGCGACTCAATTTTTGTCTGTGTTTTCCCTTACGCGCCCCAAAAGTCATAAATTGATAACTTTTCTATGACCGTCACGTTGTGACAATTGTTACCAATGAACAATTAGTGTTTTTGTGGGTTGTTTTTTTATTTTGTTTTTACACTACTAGAAAAAAGGTTTTTTCGACGGACTTTCTGACAGAAAACAATTATGTCAGAACTTGTCACAAAAATTATAACGCCATTATCATGGATAATGCATTTGAAAATCTTTCTCACGGGTTTTCTAATGGCCAAGTTTTCTGCGAGCATAGGCTATGAGAAATCTTGCGAGATATCTGTGAGCAAAAAATGCGCAAACATGGCAAGAAGATGGCGTAAATATATTCTCATGGCATTATTTATGATAGTGTTGAGCTATGAGACACTTTCTAACGGACTCATGTCCGAGAATCAACTCAGTTAATGAAACACATCGTTTTAATTATATTTATCACTGGTTTTGTCTGTGAGAATAGGTCTGACATAATATGTCAATGAGAAATTTCTTTAGAAAGCTGGATATATCAGAACAGTTTCTGCCTCCTTCTCCCATTTCAGTTTACTTGTTTTCTTTCTCCCTAAACTCATTTTCTCTATAGTTTCTCTGTCTGAATAGATTCTCCGGCTACTTTTGGGAATTTTTCTATCAGGGTGAAGTGTTGTTTAATCTATCTCCTTCCTTCATATCAAGATTTGAATCCGTTGAGGTTGGCCAAAATCTTTCCATTTTTGTACTTTTATATTTCTTTGTTAATTTACGAATTCTGGGTAAGTTTTTGGTTGTTTATTATATTTTGGCAAATTTTTTTTGGGGGTTTTTTCATATAATGGATGTTAATAATTTGTATTATTTTTTAGTCACTAGCTATGATTTGAAGTATTTTGACGCATATATGTAATTATGTAATGGATTAGTTATAATTATTGTTGAATATTGAAGGAACATGGAGATCCCAGAGGATCGTCGTTGCATGAACAATACACTTTATCCCAATAAAAGGAATATTACAGCTGAGTTTTGCACGGGTGTTAAATTTATTCAATTTACTTTTGCACTTAATGTCTGTTTTGATATAGGGAAGTTTAGATGTCCATGTGTTAAATATAAATGTTGAAAGTTTTAAACACTGGATGATGTAAAGGTGCATCTATATGGGAAGGATTTGGATTCCGTGCAGTCAGGCGTGACTGCACGAGATCCATTTAGAACCTGGCTATCCAAATTTGCATTGGACGACCATAATGCAATTAACCTTTTTTTTTGTTTTACATAATTTTTGAGGCAAAATTTTTTTTTTTAAATTTGGACAGATCTGGAAGGCCCAAAACAAACTGGACGGTCTATATTTGTTGAATTAGACTCGGTGAAGTCAAGCCCTGACTTCTCGGATTCAAATGCATACAGGAAAGGCTTTTTTGAGGATTACTATTATTGAGTGTATCATGGAGAGGATTGGCCACCGTTACCCCCACCAATTGAGGTTAAGACCTAAAATTTCCAGCCATACAAGTAGATGGTTATGGATGCTGCTGAGCCATCTTTTGAAAGTGAGTACTATAAAGCGAAGGAGGATCTTAATGAAGAGTCAGCAAAATTTTATGATATGTTAAGCATCACGCAATCTCAATTATGGGATAGATGTGAGACATACTCAGTGATTTCAACTGTTGTTAGATTGTTGAGCATCAAGTCATACTATAATGTTGCAGGGGCATGTGTAGATAAGCTTATCACATTGATATGTGAGATATTGACAAGTGGTCATCGAATGCCTACAAATTTGTATCATACCAAAAAATTAGTTTCTAAACTTAGTTAGGTATAAGAAGATTGATAGTTGTTCGCAATAGTATATGTTGTATTATGACGACAATCAAAATGCAAAAGATTGTCAATTTTGTGATGCAGCACGGTTCAGATAGTCACAAGTTGGTAAAAGGAAGGTGAGAGATGTTCCAAACAAACAGATGTGGTATTTGCCCATCATTCCTAGACTGCATAGACTTTTTACATTTGATGTATCTTTGGGTGAAAAGAGATGGCATTGAGAACACTTACGTGAATCAGTTTATCCAAATTTCCCCTTTGATCCCAGAAATGTTAGGTTGGGTCTCTATGCGGATGGTTTTAGCCTATTCGGAATGAATACCAAGACATATTCTTCTTGGTTTGTCATCATTACTCCTTACAATCTTCCGCCTGGCATGTGTATGCGAATGGAGTACATGTTTTTTATGGCGATTATTCCTAGTCCACGTAATCTAAACAGCAAAATTAACGTCTTCTTACAATCTTTAACTAAGAAACTATAACTGCTTTGGGAGCAGGGAGTGCTTACGTATAAGATTTCTTTGAAACATAATTTCATCACGTAACTCTTTTGTGGACCATCAAGGACTTTCCAACATATGGAATGTAATCGGGTTGGCAAACCTTTGGTAAGGGTCACGTGCCGAGATAAATCCGAGCACATAATAGTATGCTAGGTTACCTAATATTTTGCATGGGTAGTTCTAAGGAATTTTATCTTAAGCATGGAAAGAATATTTGTTATTTTGATTGCTATAAACAATTCATACCTTTGGATAATCCCCTTTGGTGAAATAAGAACAACTTTTTGTAGTGTAAAACCAAGAAAGGTATCCCACCCAAGCACTTTTTTGGAGATGAACTCTATATATAGGTATTGAAACAAGCAAGAGTCATAGAAAGTGGGAGGGAGGTTTCTACTGGTTATGGCCTAGTACACAAATGGACAAAACTCAACATTTTTTGGGATTTACCTTTTTGGCCTACTTTATTAATCCCACACAACATAGATGTAATGCACATAGAGGCTAATGTGTTTGGGAATGCGTTTAACATGGTGATGGACATTAAAGATAAAGCCAAAGACAATATCAAGGCAAGGATGGATATAGCTATGTATAGCAAGCGTCCAAGTTTAGAGTTTCAACAATTAGGCCATGTTAGATGCGTGAAACCAAAGGCACTTTACACATTAACCATTAAGCAGAAGAAAGCAATTTGTGAGTGGGTGCAGAGTTTGAAGTTGCCTCGTGGATATGCATCAAACTTAGGGAGATGTGTCGACACTAACTTGGACTTTGACCCTCATGAAAAGTCATGACTGTCATGTGTTTATGCAGAGGCTTATGCCAATATCCTTAAGTGGGTTACCTTATGCAATTTGGGAACCTCTTGTGGAGTTGAGTCAATTTTTTTGAGATATTTGCTCCCCCACGTTGTGCAAAGCTGACTTACAGGTCATGGAAAAGAGCATCCCTGTGATCTTGTGCAAAATTGAGAAGCTTTTCCCCCTATTTTTTTTTTATGTTGTGAAACATTTATCCATTCCCTTAGTTGAAGAAGAAATGACAAACGGACCTGTACAATATAGATGGATGTACCATTTCGAGAGGTTTTTGCACATGTTAAAGCAAAAGGTGAAAAACAAAGCTCGTGTGGAAGGTTCTATATTCGAAGCATATATTCTTGAAGAGACTTCAACTTTTTGCTCATATTACTTCGAGTATCGTATACATTCACAAACCAGAAGAGTGCGTTAAAATGATGATAATGGGAAAATTTCATTTGGTAAACCTCTCTCAATCTTCAACCGAAAAGTTAGAACAATGATGTTACCTACATTTTAGAGGAAAGATAGTACGTGAGTAGCACGTGCAATCTGATGTAGTGGTCCAGGTATACTTACTGTCCACGTAGTAACAATGATGGGTACCTCAGCTACCAACGTTAACTTTTGGATGGCAACTTAACGGGGGAACCAACATTGAAACATTCTGAAAAGTTGAGGGACTAAATTGCTCAACTTGAAACTAGAGGGATCAAATTGCTACAATTAGTAAACTAGGGGCACTAAAAGTGTAATTAAACATATTTATTAATATATGTATCATTTATTGATGAAAGAATCTGATAATAAATAATTAAAAAAAGTTAACCTAAGTTTTAAGAAATAATTGAAGCCTTACTGATATTTACTGAAGATGTCCTAAATTATAAGCAAAGAGCAAAAATTTACCATAAGTGCACTTAGTTGTCACATTGTCCCATTAATTTCACAATCTTGGAGACATAATTTTAGAGTAGCAATTAAGAATAATAATAATAATAATGGTAGTTAACCTTTCATATGCTATGTATGTCCAATTTCCATTGACTTACATAATAAAAAAATTATAATTATGCTTCATAAAGAAGTTTGTAAAACTTTTAATTGTGGAATTTACTTTTCTAGAAAGAATTGTGAATAAACCAAACCGTATGTGGAGAAGTCAATGATTTTACAGGATGCCTTCCCCACTAGAAGATAAGTCTGAATTAATCACCATAATAGGGAAGCATCCTCATGATATATAATGTTTATATGTGGGGAGGGAGAAGAAACTCATATCATAAGAAGTAAATTTTTGTTTGTCAAATTTTTTTTTAAATGTTAGGATCTGTTATGTTAATTATGTTATGTTTTATTAAGTCATGTATTCTAGTTGTTTGTAATCTTTAGGGAAATTCAATTTATATACATAATGTAGGACCACGTTCCTAGAATACGTGGGTTAGTTATTTCTATTAGTTATGATATTCTGTTTCATGCTGTAAAGGCTATATAATAGCTAGACAGTTCAAGTTAATAGATAAGAGAGATTCCTCCTAATTTTCTAGATTTGATCATCGTTAATCCTATCATCTAGTATCACATACCTATATTTGCGGCATGGTAGTATATAGAAGACGCAGTCTTCTAAGTGAAATAGTCATTGTGAAAAGTTGAAGAGCGAAGTATGGCTGAGAGTTCCTTTGTTCAACTAGTAGTGCCTAAGTTTGATGGATACTATGATCACTGGGCATTGCGTATGGAAAACTTCTTGCATTGCAAGGAGTATTGGTGATTGATTGAGCATGGGATACTTGTTGCAGAAGTTGAAGTAGTTCTTATTGAAGCACAGTGAAGGCACATTGAAGATCAAAAGCTGAATGATTTAAAAGAAAAAAATTATCTATTTCAGGCTTTAGATCAATCAGTATTGGAGACTATCCTTAACAAATATACAACAAAAGGAATCTGGGACTCTCTAAAGCAAAAACATAAGGGAATAACACGAGTCAAGCATGCTTATCTTCAAGCTCTTAGAAAAGATTTGAATACTTCACATGAAACAAAGTTAGTTAGTAACTTACTATTTTGCTTGAACTCTTAGTATTGTTAACAAAATGAAGGTCAATGGCGAGTAAAAAGATGATGTAGTGGTTGTTGAGAAGATTCTGCATTCCATGACCCCTAAATTTGACTACATAGTATGCTCTATTGAAGAATCCAAAGATTTGGATACTCTAACTATAGATGAACTACAAAGCATTCTTCTTGTCCATGAATAAAGGATGAGTTCACATACAGAAGAAGAGCAAGTTCTCAAGGTGACTCATGGTGACAACTTTAGGGGAAGAGGTAGTGGTTGTGGTTCCTATAGAGGAAGATGAAGGAGAAGAGGTAGACATAATCATAGAAAGGCTATAGTAGAAAGTTACCACTTCCATAAACTTCGACACTTTGAATTGGAATGTCCAGATCGAGAGCAAGAAGCTAACTATGCTGAGACACAAGAAGAAGAAATGTTAATGAAGGCCCTTACAAACAACAGCAATGTTAATTGGGATGTAGTAATCACATGTGTGGGAAGAAAGCCTATTTTTTAGATTTTGATGAAACTTTCAAAGACTCTGTGAAATTAGGAGACAATTCCTATATGGTAGTTACTAGAAAAGGTAATGTGAGGTTGTAAATCAATGCACTTACTTAGATCTTCACTGGTGTATTTTTCGTACATGAGTTAAAGAATAATCTACTTAGCATTGGCTAATTACAGGAGAAGGGACTTGTTGTTTTGATCCAACATGACAAATGCAAAGTGTTCCATTTTGAGAAAGGTATCGTTATGTAAAGCAAAATGTCTTCCAATCGAGTATTTACTGTTGGATCTAGTTGTTTATCCTAAGTGTTTACTGTACAAGCATGTGTTTTAAAATTTTTAAAACATTCAATCTTGCAAACAGGTGGAAACAAAACACATAGATAAATAACTCATGGCTGATAAGATAATTAAAATAGATAAGAATTCTACATACCTCTTGTAGTCACTTTAACCTCGTAATTTGCTTCCCAACCAAGTGCACTAACCACCTATTTTTTGGGAAGCACCAATCTACAGAGCCTATGGTGAATAGGCTTAGTGATTGGAATAAACAAAAGATGAAAGAAAATAATTGATGTTTTCAAAGTAAATTAGAAAGCCTTCTTCTTTTCCTTTAAGTATGACGTATAAAAATTTATGAAGGCACTCAAACAAAACTCACTTTTGCTATTAGTGTTTTTCTCTCAAAAAATTGAGGCACCCTCAATGTGCTTTTCCGCTCAAAATTTTAGCCACACACTATGAGAAGGAGGGGTAGGTTATATTTATACTAACCAAACCCTAGGTCATGTGAGAGTATTTGAGTGTAATTCAAAAATTTAATCTCTAACCATTAGGGATTCACACACTAATGGGGAATATTAGATAATCAAATTATCTAATGATTTATCAATTAATAATCATATTTTTAATTTTGATAATAACATGTTTTATTCAATAATTAAATAAAACATATGTAGCTATTTAATTGTTCATGCTTGAATTAAACATTGAATAAATGAATTTTACTTAATTAAATTCCTTTGACTTAGAGGGTGTTTGAATCTCCTTTTGTGGGAGGAGAAGTGATTCTTTTTGAAAAGAATCTCTTCTACAATTTTTTGAGCTGTTCGTATCTCCTTCTCCTTAAAGGAGAAGGAGAAGGAGAAGGAAAATGATAAATTGTGATAAGTTGAATATCTATTTTTGTAACTTTTCATTTTAGGAGAAGTAGATTAATTTTTTTTCGATGATTTTGCCCCTCTACTCATTATAGTCACATATTTTTTTATTATAATATCATAACTAAATTTATCATAGTTATAAAATTTAAATTTAATCAAATTTTTTTAATATAGTTATATTATTTCTTTCATTAAGTGTTTTTTTATTATGATTTTTTTACATAATTATTATTTTATTTTAAAAAATTTTATTTTTAATCATGTATATATTCATTTTATTATTTTCAAATTAAATATATAATTTTGATCAATTAAAAATTATTAATTTTAAATTCCTTTTGCATCCCCTTTTCAGTAATTTTATCAACCAAAAGTTTTTTTACAATTTTACAGGCAAACACCTTTTCTGATTCAAAAGTCATTCTTATTTACTACATCCGAACGCAAAACAACTTCTCATTCTACTAAAATACATTTTTTTTTTCAGAATCAACTTCTCATTCTATAAAAACCATTCTTTTTAAAGAACATTCGAACATGCCCTTAGTTAGTTGGCCAGTGAAAAGCCACCACTTTATAACTTTGGGTGCGTAAGGGAATACGTAGAGAAAATAGGAGTTGTCACCAATTAACTAGGAGGATAATTGGGATCCTTAAAAAAGAATGAAAACTGGCCCTTGAAACCAGAGGAAGGGTTCGGGAGTCTAATTACGCGTAGGGAAGGTGTTAGGCAGCCTACAACGCTCATCCCTAAGGATGGTTACCTTAAATTGTTTGTGCTTAATAATTTTTAATTTATTTAAATTACCCCTTTTATTAATAAAATAATAATGGACAAAACAAAAAAATGAATAACTAGACCTGCTTTACCAAGTAAGTGCCGACGTACCTCAAAGGGATCAAGGTTAACGTAGTTCGAAATATTTTAGTTAATATTGATTAGGAATGATATTAGAGCATTGGGGAAATTAGATTTCCACTTGAAGCCTAAGAAGGAAATTAGGACATTTGGGGAGAACAAACCTCCACTGAAAGCCTATGTAATTGAGACATTAGGGGATAATGAATCTCCACTTAATGTCCAGAAAATGAATTAGGACATTGGGGAGTATGTAACTCCACTGTATGTCACGAAGATTAGAACTTTGGAGAAGGTAAACTCCTACTAAAAGTCCTTTGAAACATTCATAAATGAAGTGAGCATAGTGATTTTGTTGTTATTAATCAATTTTTAATTTACCCCATTTTTGTAACAAAACTAAAATAAAAATAATATCAGAGTGAGAAATGAAAATTTTAGAAGTGCAAGGGGTTAAAATACGATTTATACAAATAATGTAACCCTAAGTGTAATTTATGAGAATGATGGGATTAAAAACATGATTTATAAAAATGATGGGGTCAAAATACAATTTAAGTAAATAATGGGGCCGTAATGCAATTTATAAAAGTGATGGTACCAAAATATAATTCTTGGATTCTAGAAAGTGTAGGTGGCAATATGTGATTACTAAAAGATTGAGGGGTCAAAATGACATTATTGAAAATATGGGAATCTAATTGTAATTTTTCAAAAGTGTTAGAACAGGAATACCATAAAAAAATTTTTTAGGACTAGAATAGTGTCATCTTTTCATAAGTGTTAGATTTATTTAAATACCCCCCTTTTTTTTAGACACTTGATTGGGACATTGGAGCCTTTTTGAAAACATTGGGCCTTGACCCATCCTTAGAGCTTACCAGAGAAAGTCTAAGGCCTTGGACCCCAAGCGATTTTACCTCAGCTATTTTCTGGAAAAACAAAATGTAAAGAACCCCCCTTCCTTTTTACTATGTCATTATTTCACAATGAAATCCTTACGGGTTTAAGCAAGGGTATTTAATTCCTCCTCACCATCAAAATTCGATTGGAACTGTAATTATTTTCAGGCTGACAGTATATGTGAAAATGCATATAAAATGGCATTAGATTTTATTCCATTGAACTAAGTTCCCTCGGTCATGACAGATTTCATACTAATTGGTATTATACTAAGCTCTAAAAGTGTTCAGTAAGTGCAACCAGAATGTATTCCTAGCATCTCATCTAGGAATAAAACACATTTAACTTCCACAAATTGAAACACATCCCAGCTAATTATCATGTTCAGCTCAAAATCACAAAAGATCAATTAATTCAAAGTCATATCAGATCAAAGACATTCAAAATAATTCCACAAAATATATCTTGGAGAAAGTTATGCTTTAGGAACCCTCTAAGATAACTAAAAAAACAAATGAAGAAAACTTTCATGCTTAATAGCCATAAGTGCTATCTTTCAGATTTTACAGAGATCTTAATGAGAGACCAAAATCATACAACTTCTTCCCAGGTGTACCTGGATATGAAAGTTGCTATTACCATTATAAGATATCCAAAAATGTGCATGTCTACTGAGATCTATGACCCGAATTGCTAATAACATCAACCTGCTATGGGATGCCCTGGTATAGTGGCAGTTAGTCCACGAAAATAAATCTAACTATATCCATAGCCAAGAAATTTGAGCCACTGTGTCGACAAAACAGAGCATACAACCAAACATTCTAATACCTACTGAAACAGCATATAAACATCCGGTAGCAATGAACCATTACTTGAACTTTTGGCAGGCTAGCCACAGATTGCAAACAGTCCTCAAAGATTTATCTAAACAGAGATTGCCTCAACAAAACCCACCAGACATGCTCAACAATGGGCTAACAATATATTACTTCCAGAATTGATTCAATTGTGATATTGAACTGACCTCTAAATTAGAAACGAAATTTAAATTCTTTTTTTTTTCTTTTTTGAAATCTAGTAAATTCATCTTAAAATATCAAATCAATCATGAATCAATGTAGCACTTTACAGATTTGAATTAAACAATAACTCAATAGTTCCTTCTTAAGTTTTCTGCTATTACAACCTTTAAAACCTCAAAGAGAAAAAGCCTACAGGAAAAGGGTAATTAATTACCTATTTCCGCAGATACACTCCCAGAAATCCCTTTTGTCGCTTCCTTCAACTTTCACCCCAGTTCCTTTGATTTCCAGAAAGTTCCTCGTAGGTTCCTTTTCCTTCTCCCCCTGACTCTTTCTCGGAAACTCTCTCTCAGTTGGCTCTTTGCTCTCTGTTGGTCACTCTTAGGTGTTTCTCTTGCTTTCTGCTGCCGTTTCAGGGTCTCTCTGCTCGGCTCTCTATTGTTGTCCTTATGGGTCACTCCTCGTTGCCTTTTATAGTCGTGAATCAATGCCTGAGTATTGGAATCAACTTCTTTCATCACGACGCGACTCGACGTAAAACCAAAATCTCAATGAATTGATTTCCCGTTTGATGGCGAATGAGAGATACTCGCCGGTGATTTGGGGAAAGAATGGTACGAAACAGAGAGAGAGGGAATGGAGATGAAGGCTGCAAGTTAGGTAAATGGCCAGGACTTCAGGGTAAACAGTGAGTGTCACGGTGAGCGGCGAGAAACAGAGGGAGGACGGAGTGGAAATGAGAGGAAACCACGCAGAGACTGCGGGAAATTTGGGATTTTTAGGGATTTGGGGAATCGGGTCGTGGGTTATGGGTCAGCGGGTGGGGGATCTGGGTAGGTGCATTGGGTTGGGCTGACTGGTGGGCTTTCTTTCCTTTTTTTTTTTTGCTTAATCCGGTTTGGGCCTTTTTTTTTTTGAAAGCCTTTTTTTTTCATAAATATTTTCTTACTATTTTATTTATTTATTATTATTATTATTATTTTGATTTTATTATTTAATTACGTTATCAATTAATTTAAATCTTTGGACAAAATTAGGTGTTTACATTAGTTTTCTAGTGAATGTAAGTTACTTAAGAAATTAAAACTCCTTTAATTTTTAACCTTTATTCACTTAGATAATTAGGAGGAAAAATATTTAATCATGTCAAAGACCAATTCCACTTCTTTGGCTGCACACCTCTCCATTAGATGGGGGGAAGTTATTTCACAAATTTGAACAATTCAAACTTTGCAATAACATTAGGATAAATAAATAATTAAATTAATTTTATCATATTAGAATGCTATAGCCAAAACTCATAATTAAATGGGAATTTATATTTTATTTTCTTCAATTTCTTTAAATTAAATAGTTTGAACAACTCAAATATTAATTTAAAGTAGTTAGAAAAACAATTATTAAGATAAAGATTATCCAAATTTAGAAAACACTTGTCTTAATTAAGATAATCTTTTGTCTTAAAATTATATTGTCTAATTAAACAACCCTTTCTTAATTTAGACAACTAATATAAGAATTATTTTTGTCTCTTTAGTGACAAAATGTTTCCTACATTTTCAAACATTTTTATGACGACATTTATCCTAAAATAATTCTTTTTTAAATTAAGACAGCTCTTGTCTTAATTAAGACATAAGTTAAAATGCTATCAATTCTCCAAAGCTAGGTGAGGAATATATTTGGACATAGGAATTTCAAGCTCAAATAAATTTAGGATTATTTTAATCCCATTAAAATAATACAAGTTTATCAATCATGAAGTTACTTCACCAATGACTCATGATTGCACTCTTGTTAATTTATAAAATTACAAGAAGTCAATGTTGAACATTGATTTGTCTAATCTACAAACCTAGTATTTGTGAACCCTCGTAGGCATCCATTAACATAAGGTAAAATTATTGTTTTATCCCTTATGTCAATTTTGTTCCCTAGTCTCAGATTTCATCCGATAAGTGAGCAGATAATTTTTTAAAAATTATCTAAAATTATCTAGAATATGAGTAGCTAATTCATCATTTCACTAGGATCATATATATCACTTATCTTTCTGAAATCACTAGAAGTGATGTAAAGCTACGAACTCTATTTCTTGGATTTATGTTCCCAAATATTCATTCCCACCTTGATCCCAACATATAGGGTCTTGACTAATGTCACACAATGGTTGTGCCTATAGTGTATCAAAGATTACAATGGTCATGAACATGAGTTCAATATCCATCAGGATTTCGGTTCTGCCTCTAGCAGATGTAATGTGTGTGAGATCAAGTTCAAAGCAAAAGTATTAACTTGAATTTAATATCTCATTTAATTCAAATTCGTTTAATAGTGTCATTACCTGAAGTCAACCATTTCAAATATTTGAGATTCATCATTCCCTTATAAAAGAATCTCATTCTTTCTGTGGCGGTAATCTAGGCATTACAATCTAAATTGAATAGAGTGACTACCTCTACTCAGTGACTGTGAATAGTATTTTAGATTCATCCAAAGATACATATCTTCTTTTGTATAACCCTTATGCAAATGTATCTTAGTTTATTAAAATCTAGGAACCTTGATAGCTATAAAACAAAGCTTACATACATAAATTATTTATTTATTAATATTAAAATGTATTTACATTAAATTGAGGAATATAACTTGCTTTCTAGGGCAACCTATTCTAGACATTTACCCTGCAAGCGAAGCCTCAACCAATTGCCTCCACATGTTTCACTACAATCTCAGAGAATTTACAACATCTCTAGCACTGCAGGTATGGTCACTTGAGTTTCAAGGGTCTCAAGACACTTCAACACAAAGCTATGGTGAATGGACTACTATTATTCAAGTCCCCCACCAGTTTATGTATAGACTATTTGGTGGGAAAGCAACACAGAAATGCCTTTCCAAGGAAAAGTACATGGAGAGCCTCTCAAATTCTGCAATTAAGTCATGCAAATGTATGTGGTCCAATCACACCATGCTCTAACAACAAGAAAAGTTACTTCACTGTCTTTACTGATGATTTTAGCATAAAAACTTAGGTCAAATTTTTAATAGAAAAGTCAAAAGTTTTCATGCTTTTAAAATCTTGAAAACAAATGTTGAAAAAGAAACTGGCTGCCTGTAAACACAAGATTTTGTCCAGGCATGCCTAAAAAAAATAAAATAGAATAAAATAATAAAATAGTAAAATAAATAATAAAAATAATAAAAACTGTGATAGAAAAGGAAAAAATATATATTATGCAGAGTTGCATTTCTAATCTATAAAAGTTCAAAAAATGAAAAAAAAAAATTCACAAAAGAAGTTAACTAAACCTTTCTTGGTATCCTATTTGTAATTTTTGTTGTTAAGTCACCAACCTACTACCTAAGCCCATAAATTCCCCACGGCCTAATCCATCCCAACACATAACCTGGATACCCATAACCCACTGGTTCACTCACTGCAAGCCTAGGGTCTGAAACCTTCACTCCACGCCCCTTTCCCTCTATGCTCATCTTCACGCCTCTGCAATTTTTTATCTACTCCTCTTGGTCCCTCTATTTTTGGCACCTCTGCCCCAGCCGTTTCCCATATGCTCTTTTGCATCTCCCACGCCTCTGTAATGCACCGTCCATGGTCCCTGCACCAGTCATCAATGCCAGCTATGCCCCTTAATTGCACGCCTTCTCATATGGCGATGATAGCATAGGAGCTTCATTGCTCAGCTATAAAAGGATCAAAGAACAAGCGAGAGAGGAGGATAAAATGGGCAGAACACTGAGAGCCAACCAAAGAGGAGTTCTTGCGCTTTGAAGGCTCGGATTTCAGGTTTTATTTTGAGAGAGTTTTGATTCTAAATTGATTATAGCTACATGTAGATGTTATTTTTTTTATGGAAATGATTTTGGTTTGTGTTAAATTCGATTTGTTTTGCCTTCTGTCTTAAACCCGCAAGGAATTTGTATATTTAAATGGGTGATTATGAATTTGTTTCCACCTATGGTCTTAAGTTAGTTTTGATTTGGGTATAGATGTTTTTCTAATTCACTAAACGAGTTCATTCAAGGTTTGCTATCCTTTTCTTCCCTCTTCTTCGTGATGATCAAATTCATTTTTTTTTAACTTGAAAAGAGGGAAATGATTCAAAGTCATTTATGAGGCCATCCTAGAAATGGATTTGGTTGTTGATCTAACCCTCGTGGAGATTTGCATGAGTCACCCGAGGCAAGATGAAATTTTGGTTCAGCATTAGTTTTCATTATTGGGGTTTTGTTCTCAGTTTAGCTCTTATATCAAGACTATACTCTTAAGTCAGGGGAGATTGTCTCTGGTACATGTATGGCTTTACATTGAAGTTTTAGTTTTATTAAAACCAAATGGGGTCTAAACCTAACCTAGAATTGATCTCGGTTTTTCTATTTTGTTTGAGTAATATGATACCTGAAAATTGATATTTGGGTTTTGGGTTCAATCTGTTTGATCTATAATCATCTGGGATTCGCAGGGTTTTAGTTATGTGGTTAATCTCGGTGTTGTTATCTGGTTGTTCAAAAGTAAGTTTATGTTCAAACCCTTTGGTTAAAATTGATTTGAAACAATTCCGCAATTCTAGTATTTAGACTACAGGCATTTGGCTACTTTGTTGCCATAGAATTATTTTGGAGGTCTGTTTCACTCATGATTAATTAGAATCAATAAGTAAAAAGGTATTCATGGCACTTTATATTTTTTCTTAAATGCCTATTAACAATAATGAAGCAAAATAAGGATCAACATGTTTTTTTTTTTAGATAAATAATTTTCCCAAAATCGACCTATGGTGTTCTGTACTCGAGTCAGGTAAGTGGGCCATTAATCCCAAGCCCAACCTTACCTCTAAATATTAGAGTTGGGGTTGCAAGGGCCCATCAGTAAATCCTAAGAGTTAAAAATATGGGTTTCAAAGGCCCAGTTGGATTAAAAAAAATAGGGGGGGGGAAGGGGTTTCAAAGGGTTTACTAAGATTATTTTGAAATTGGGTTTCCAAAAGGCCCAATTAAATATCTTAAGTGAGGAACCAATAAGTCAGTTTAGCAATTTGAGTTTTAACCCCAAAACTTTTCAAAATTCAAGTTTTAACCCCAATGCTTTTCAAAATTCAAGTTTTAACCCCAATACTTTTAAAATTTGAATTTTGACCCCCAGGCATTACAAATTGTGGTTTTGCTCCAAGGCTTCTAAAAGATTTTCAAAATTCGACATTAGAATTCCTTAATCCCTTTCAAACATTATGTGGGAAAATATTCTCTTATTTTGATTAAGCTTTATGTGGAAATTCATTTTCCCATACTGTCTTCACTGCTCTGAATATTATGTGAGGAAATATTCTTCCATTTTGTTAGGCTGTGTGTGGAAATTCATTTTCCCACATTGTCTTTATTCTCTCAAACTTTATGTAGAGAATTAATCTCTCATTTCGTTGGACCTTATGTGGAAACTCACTTTCCTATATTGTCTTAATCCCTCATAGGCAAATTCTAAATTGATCTGAACTACGTTGATCTTGATCCCTTTTGGGGTACGTAGGCACTTACACAATAAGGCAGGTAAGGTTTTCTCCCACATTATCCAAATATTTTTCACCTTTGGGATGATATTACATATCCTCCCTAAGTAAACCTAAAACACTATCGCCTTAGGAAATTGATCATAGATCTTTCCTAGGCACAATTTTAGCAAATATTCTTGAATTACGTGAGCCTTTATCCCATAGGGGTACATAGGCATTTACATAGTAAGATAGGTCTAGTTCTTTCATATCTTATTTTTTCTATATCGTGATAACAAAAAATGGGTAATTTAAATACAACAAATTTAAGCACAAATAATTTAGGGTAACCATCCTTAGGAATGGACACTGTGGGATGCTTAACACCTTCCCCACACGTACCTTCCCCGCACGTAATTAGACTCCCGAACCTTTCCTATTGTTCCAAGGGCCAGTATTTTGATTTTAAAGGATCCTAATCATCCTTCTAATTAATTAGTGGCGACTTCATTTTTTATCTCTGTATTTTTTATCTTTTGTCGCCTTAAGGTCATGACAGTGCCTTTTTTCCCGGCCGTCACGTTGTGACACTGCCTTCTTAAGGGATTGCGCACTGACCGTGGTGGTATGTTTACCTCACAAGAATTCAATCTATTATGTGATATCAATGCCATTCAGAGGTAGCTCACTGTAGCCTACTCCCTTTAGCAGAATGGTGTAGCAGAATGCAAGAATAGAACCATTATGAATATGGTTCAAAGTATGCTTTCAGGCAAGAAAATTCCCAAAACTTTCTGGCCTAAGGCTATGAATTGGGCAGTGCACGTGTTGAACAAAAGCCCCACATTAGCAGTGAAAGAAAATACTTGTGAAGAAGCTTGGAGTATGGTCAAGCACTCAGTGGAACATTTCTCAATGTTTGGGTGCATTGCTTATGTACATGTGCCTGATGATAAAAGGATGAAACTTGGTGACAAAAGCTCAACTTGTGTTCTCTTAGGGGTTAGTGAAACATCCAAGGCATATCATCTTTATGATCCCATCTCCCATAAGATTGTCATTAGCCGAGATGTAGTGTTTGAAGAAGATGAAAGCTGGATTAGGATTCAACTTTCACTGTAGCTATTGAACGCAATATGGAATAGGAAGATAATGAAGGATACTAGCCATAATGGATGAGGGTAAGGATGATTTAGCAGCCACAACAGATAATGAAACAGAAACTGAACAAGAGTAAGAAACTTCTTCCTTACAGGAAGATCAAATCACTTCTAATTCCCATCAAAGGAGGCAAAGAAGATTACTAGTCTAGATGCAAGATTATGAAGTAGCAGAAGTTGACTCTGAAGAAACCAATGAAGTCCATTTGACTATGCTGGGAGTTGCAGACCCTATCCCCTTCACAGAAGCTATTAAAAGGAAAAAATGGAGGACAACCATGAATATGGAGATGGAAGCAATTAAGTAGAATAACACTAGGGAATTGACAGAACTACCACAATGAGCAAAGAAGGTTGGAGTAAAATGGGTGTACAAGACCAAATTCAATGAATTGAAAATGGGGAAATATATAAGCACAAAGCCAAGCTTGTTGTAAAAGGGTATACTCAAGAATATGGAGTAGATTATACAGAGGTGTTTGCCTCCAATAGCAAAGATGGAAACAATTTGCCTAGTTGTAGCATTGGCAGCTTAAGCAGGTTGGTCAATTTATCAATTGGATGTTAAATTTGCCTTTTTACATCGTGAATTAACTGAGACAGTGTTTGTAGAGCAACCTTGTGGATATGTACAAAAAGGGCATTATCAGAAAGTTTATAAATTAAACAAAGCACTCTACGAGCTCAAGTAAGCATCAAGGGCTTGGTACAATTGCATTGAGCAATACTTCCTAAAAGCAGGCTTTGAAAAATGTGAGTATTATTCCGTCAAGATTCCTCTTCAGAAAATTGTAGAAGAAAAATAAACAAATCAAAGAAAATAAGAGGAAGTACTAAGGACCCCAAAAAAACAAATTGTAACTGCATTTTTCAAGAGTATTAGATGAATATTAACATGATGAAAGTAGGACCTATTTAATTTAAATAGGTACATAGTATTATATGATAATAACTATATAAAAGTTTTTGATCGTTATACATTTTTATAATTTTTTATGCATCAAACAACATATAAATTTAAGTTGGATTATTTTAATTTATATTATTCTATCTATTTATCTGATTTTATTCAATGCACTAAATAAGACCTTATAGTTAAAGCCTTTGTAACGAATTCATTCATCTTACTGGCCTCCTCTAGCACAGGAAACGCCAAAAAAAAAATCTCAATATCCTCATAAATAAGTTTTGCATAATTAAAATTTTATTTAATTATGAAGGTTTTCTCTTCTCTTTTCTCTCTTTAATATTAATAAATTAGTATTTATAATATTAAATAGACTTTTGAATTGATAAACTACATTATTACAAATAAAAATCATCACAACTAAATCCTTATCTTGAATTATTTAACTTTATATATATATATATATATATATATATATATA
>JASKGM010040853.1:0-22568 GCA_034509205.1 Ceratonia siliqua
ACATCCAAGATTAATCAGTAAATCAGTATTATCTGTGATAAACTTAAATTTGAGCCACCAAGTCAAGCTACAAAGCCCAATTTCCCCTGATTCATGGCAAAATGTCATACCAAAAATGAAGCTCTGGCAAAAATAATGTAATGATAATCCCGATTTTGACACAGAGGAGAGAAGAGAAAGAGGAATGAGATTACAGATTATATTTTAGCTAAATCTAGGGCCAGATCAATGAAGCCAAAACAAAGTGAAAGTGGACCATTATCCCCTCTCAAAGGGTAGCCAAATTCGAATAACATACAATTCATAACCGGCACAAATTTAGACAATGAATATACAAAATCATAAAATTCAGAAATGGACCAGGCAATTCCATCCATACAGAAGTAAAGAATACATAGCCATATGTTAGCAATCAGAAAGAAAAGAAATCTCCTACCTCACGGGATGATTTAGGGCAATGGGATTTTCTCTTTTAAGAAATTCCCTAGAAAAATCACTCCTTCTCCTAAACAGAAAAAGGAATTTTCTTCCTCGGTCTCTTTCCCTACCAACCTCTTGGATCCCTCTCTGTTTCAGGACTTCTTCTTGGCTCTCGATCCCTTCTCTGAAGCTCTCTATTTGAGTCTAATTCTCGGTTCACTCTTAGGTGTTCCTTCGACTCTCAGTAGCTCTCTTTGTTCTCGATTTTTTTCCTTCGTCCTTCATCCCTTCTATGAAGTTCCTTTTATAGCCAGTGAGCTGAACTCAAATCCTTTCCCCCGCAGCGTGATTCCAACCGAAATTGTGTAATCATATTTGAAGTTTTCCTTTTTCACCTTCTTCCATCGAGTCTTCGAATCCCGGGGGGGTGAATTTGTTTACGGATCCGTGGAGAGAATCACACAGGATTTGGGGGGTGCCTCTTTTGTGGTATCCGTAGTGAAAATGGAAGGAAGGAGAAGACGATGGAAATGAGTCGATTTAGGGAAGCGTATGGAGAGATTCACGGCGTGGGAGAGCTAGGAACGGAAACATGAACAATCAGAGAATCAGCAGGGCAGAGAGCTATTGCAGGGAGGAGAAATGATTTTGGGGATTTAGGGATTGTGCAAGGTGGACCGGGTTATGGGTTAGGTCCGGGTCGGGCAGGTCCAGGTGGTTCATGGGCTTGGACCCGTTGGGTGAGGGGTTTTGGACTTGTTGGGCTGTTACTCCTTTTTTTTTTCTTTATGTGTTGGGCTGGACATTTTTTTTTGCTAAAAAAAATCTTTTTGGGCTTTTTCTTTTTTGTTTTACTTTTTTTTAATTAATTAATTATTTTTTTAATATTATTATTTTTTTATTTTCCTTCTTCCTTTATTATTTTAATTATTTATTAATTATTACTTATTATTTTTATTTGATTACTATTATTATTACTTTTTTTTTTAATTTTGCTTTTTATTATTTTTTCCTTTGAGAGAAATTTATTAATTTAACACACCCCTGGACAAAATTAGGTGTTTACAATAAGTGACCATTAATTACCTATGTTTTATGACTTCATGTAACTATATTTCACTAAAATAATATTATGAACAAATAGTATTAAGTAGGGTGGAAGGCATGTTAATTGGAAGGAGAACCTTGTAAATATTCTCCGAACAGCTCTGTTCAAAGTTACATTGCAATTCAAACATTATATTGATTTCACTTAGCAAAGCATGAAAAGTATTGTTAACTTTTTATTATAATTATGATGTTTTTCGTTGATTGATTATGTGCTTGTGCGCTTTTATCCAAAAAAAATTGTGCATGTGTCACTTGGTTAAAGGGAAAGAAAATTTCCATTTGTTTCTTAAATTACTTGGTTAGACCAAGATTCTGAAAAAGATTTGAAACTTTTCTGACATGGATACCGAATCTATTTTCTTCATTTTTTCTGTCATACTCCAGTCTAGACTTAGAATTTCTATCTTCAACATCTATTGATGGTTCAGCAAGGATCTGGAAGGTTGAAGACTGTGTTCCTTTGACTGAGAACCTATGGCAGTATCGATGCACATTTTCTCATATCATCTCACTTAAGGATTTTCCTTTTGTATTTTTTTTCTGTAGGATGAAAAGATTGAATTATGTCAATTTTCTGAGGATGGAACCAAACCATTTTATTTTGCACTATTCAAAAAGGTATGAGTATCTTGTTTGGAATATATTGTATGATATGTTTAAAATATCTTTTAAGTGAAAAAGTATATCCTTTATAGATGCACTTATATCTTTGAACAGGAGATAAAGCTGTCACTGGAGTTTGGGACATAAGTACATGGAACAAAATTGGGCATAAGAGGCTGCTTGGAAAGCCTGCTTCAATAATGTCAATCAACCTTGATGGGAAATACCTTGCTCTGTAAGAACTTACTTGTGGCTTTTGTTGTTTTCCCTCTAGGCTTATGCATAAACAACAATAAATCATTCTTTCTTTCTTTCTTTGTTAGTTTGGATTTCCAATATATATACACAATTAGTTTTCAATAACTATCATATCTAGGCTTTAAATCTTTAGCAAGTAACTGACTGGATGCTTCATTCCACTGCTGCAGAAGTTTGTATTAGAGTATCTATTTAATAAGTTCTATTTTGATTTGATCATGAGTTTTCTTGATTGGTAGAGTGAATGTTTGTGGTTTTTTTTTCCCTACATAATCTGATATAAGAAAAGGAGTATCTCAATCTACAGTACTCATTTCTGCAACAATGTTGATTTCGAGGTCATTCATCTTATCTATTTGACTCATAACATATCCCTTGAGTGACAACTCTCTTAATCCAAGATCAAAACTAAAACTTTGGTAGTAGAGGAAAAGAAAAGAAAATATAAAGAAGCTAAAATGGAAGGTTTATTTGAATTCCAAAGCATAAAATTCAATTATTTCTTTTTGAAATGTATTCTTATATCATTTAGGAAATAAAATTCTTGTATATTGTTCATCTACAGTAATAAATTCTAAACCTCTTCCTTAATTGATAGAGAGGTACATCTTTTCTATATTTTAACCATTTGTACAGAGAACTTGAAATTTGATTTTGGCTTTGTTGCCAAAAGGCCCAAAAATGTCAAGGATGACAAGAACAATGTTAGAGTATATGGTTTCTCTCTTGATTTATCATTTCATTTAGTTGTCTCTTTCTAATCTAGAACACTAGGTTTGAGTCATGGCACATATAAGTGAATTGAGTCATGGCAAGAATTAGTGTTATTTTCTTTTGCCTAATTTCTAAGTTCTTTGGTTTGTATTTTCTTTTCCTTTGATTACATTCTTGTTCTACCATACCTCATCCTTTATGTTTCTCTGAAGTCAGATCCAATTAGCTTACCTACTGTAGCTTTATACCTGCATTTTTAGCCTTCATACTGAAATTGTTCGATGTCCTTTACTTGCATTTGGGATATTTCTGATTTCCATTCCATGTGTCTAGTATAGGTTCAGACATTTTGGTTTTCTTTTATACAAAGACAATGAAGATAAAGAAGATTTAGGTTGTCATACCTCGTTAGAAATATAAGGGTTTCAGTTGTCATACCTCGTTAGAAATATAAGGGTTTCAACAAAATACTATCTTTGGGTTGACAGAGTATTAATTGGGGTTAAAAAAGCTCTAAATCCAAATTTATGGCAAGTTTGTCTAAGATGGAGAGGATCTCATTGGAGAAGTGGATGGTTGGAGGTCTAGAGGGAGGAGCAATGACTATAATTCGTTGTCTTGACTCTCTTTCCCTTCCCCTATCTCTCAAATTTAAATTACTTCAGTTTAGTCTTACTTCTAATATGTCACTCACTGTTAGTGTGCATCCCCTTCTATTTGTAATTTTTTCTAGATTAACCCTAGATGTTTCATTTGTTGGCTTCACCTGATACAGATGTTGACAACTTCTCAATTTGTGGCTAGGCCTATTAGGGTTTACTTAAAAACATTCTACTATACTAAACAATTATCACCAAAAAAAATATTGAACTTTATGATTTTTTTGAAACATGAAGAAATAAATTTTATGATTGAGATTTTTTAGTGTGACAAGAGTATAAACAAATAACAAGGTTAAGCGAGGTTTATCTGGGTCGATTCTTTGTGTTCCTATAGCTGTAAATCTTTATTCCTATTCCTTACCCAATAAAGAGAGCTTCCTTATTGATTCCTTGAAATATTCCAGAAAATTTTCCAAACTGGATACACAGTAAGTTTCCCCCTTAGGTTATCCTTCTTTTGGGTGTGGCACTCTATAGGATTAACACTAATGATCCACTATACATCCAAATATTGATGAAACATCATCTCCTTGTGTTTGTGTTCTAACTTAGGTGTTTTAACAAATCAATATTGGATACACTATCCTGAAATGCATGAAACCAACAATTTGGTGTTGTATAAGAAATAAGGGTTTGGTCCTCTGGTTTGGAGCTGTTATTTTTAGTCCCTTTCAGAGGTTCTAGAAATAGAAAGTGAGCAAAGATTTTTGTGGGGATGTGCCATGTATACATAGATATGGTGCATCTTTGTTATAGCATAATGCTATGATTTTACAGCAAATGTTCTACTATGCCATATTTTGTGAGACAGAGCTGTCATTTTTCCCTCTCTGTGGTGCTTGAATAGTCACTGTCTTATAGGAATATCTTCTACAGCTATTAAGAAAGATTAGAAAGCATATAAGCTAATGCACTGACGTCTTTGATAAAATTCTTCCACTTTGCTTTCTTTTCTTGTTTTGTTTTTACTAGAGGGCATCTTGTTCTTTTATACTGTACTCTACTCTCCTAACTTTCTTCTTTTATTAGGAAAAATATGGGTTTAACTTGCTTACAGTGTTTAATTTGTATAAATCAAAACAAAGAAGAGTAAATTATTGTTTGGTGTCTTCGAAGATACAATACTTTAAAACGATGTCTTATGAGATTGAGATTTCACTCTTCTATAGTGCCATTATGAGGCATGATTTTGAAATAATTTCAGGGATTAGAGAAAGTAAGTATCATGAGTCACTATTCTAGAATATAGTATATATGGAGGCACCTGAATAAATTATCCTAAAAGAGAAAAAAAATACTGAATAAATTATCCTAAAAGAGAAAAAAAAATACTAAAACCAAAGAAATTTTAAAGGTTACATGATGATGTTTTATTTATTTTTCTTAATTTTTAGTAATAATTCAAGATTTGCTGATAGGGCTATCTTTTCATGCTCCCAGTATGATTCCTTTGATCTGATTCATCTGAAAGTTTGAGTCCATACTCCCTTCTTCATGTGCACACTTAAATTAATTTCAGCATAAGATCTGTAGCTTTTTTTTAACTATTTGTCTACCTTTATGAGCACAGCTACTAGAGAGCATTGGACCTACAACAGAGAAATTAATAAGCAAGGGGATTGATTAAGCCAGAGGGTAACAAAGCAGACATTTAAAGTGCCAATGGATTGCTGTTTTCTATTTACATTGCCAGACTTTTAATAGCAAAAGGATGGATCATGTATATCATAAATTGTTTTCTTCTTTCTTTCTTTCTTTTTTTCATTTTTACAAATCTCCCAATAATGGCTTCCATTTTGCAAAATGTATACTTGAATAAATTAGCTTATGCTCTTATGTCATTATTTATGAGAACCTCATTATTTGGACATCAAAATATTTGTTACCTGTGTTGTATATTGGTTGTAAGCCTCTTCCTTTTTCTTTTAAGAAAAGAAAAGGTCAAATTTCAATTTCTCTACTATGACTCAATCCCCTATTGCATGAAGTAAAACCAAATTATTATCATTTTTTTATAAAAAAAAATTAGTAGAGATGAAAAAAAGTGGCAATGCAATTTATCACAAGTCATTAGTCAGTGGACACTTAGACATTTTTTAATTATCCGAATTTGAAATATATATTAACTATTAAGTTTTATCTAAATTCTATAAAATTTTGTGCTTGCTATGCCTACTCCAAGTAGCATTTTATTTTGTTTTATTTTTTATCTTATAATTTTTTAAGAAACAATTTAAAAGAAGTTAAAAAATTTTGAAAATTGAAAAAATAAAAAATTTCATAAGACAATTGTTCAAAAATAAAGCAAATGGCCACTGTAATCAACGGTAAACAACTCACCCAAGTCCCGATCTAAAATTGCCTATGAAGTCCGCCTTTTATCTCTAAAGTTTGGCAAAATTTCTAATTCGTAGAAAATATTTAATTTAGAATTTGCAATAATTTATACTTAAAGAACAAATTATCGATGCACACAATTTTTCAAAATTTCAAAAATTCAATTATTTCGATTAAAAAAACATACCTTGAATTTGACACACACAAATTTTAGTACATTTTTTTTATTATTCACTATTTGATCCTATGGTTCAAATCTCTTACATAACATTCTTAGTGACATTTTTTTATTGCATTCTTAAAATTTTAAAATTTTACTGTTTGATTGAATACACTTACCATCTTCGTTTCACATACAATGTTTTGCATATTCTTTTCATTATTTACTATCACATCGTGCTGTTAGAAGGTGTAAAATTATGTTGATTGCGTATCGATCATATTCCTATTTTCACCACACTTGGCACGCAAACTTGGCATGCAACATAGGTGTGATCCAATGGCCAGATAGATTAAAATCAAACAGGGTGATAATCCACGACTCATTTGCCTTTATGGGAGAGTAAGGTGACTATGTCAGCATATTTCTATGTTCTACTTTTGCTGATACTTTTCGTAAATTTTTCAAAAATTAAAAGTTTCAACTGCTCGATTGAAAAAGCCTACCTTGAAAACGATGCCCATAAATTATAGTACATTTTTTTCATTATTCACCATTGCATCATAAGCTTTAAACCTCTTACAAAAGACTTTGTTCCACGTTTTTTTTTTGTATCATTAAAAATTTTAATTTTTCAATCGTTGGATTGAAGGAGCTCACCATTTTGGTTTTGCACACAAATTTTTGTATATTTTTTTATAATTTGCTATCATATTATATCATTAGAAACTAAAAAATTGTTCAATCGAGGACCACTTGTAGCTCGATTTTGACTACCATTAACACAAAATATTAACACATAACTTATGTGTTATCTAACGATTAAATCGATCAAAATCATAATGGATAATGATAAAAAAAAAAAGTGATTTCATAATTTTTTTGCGGAATTTATAATCTACATGAAGAATAAAGAAATTTGTAACCTTATAATAAATCTCCTTACAACTTGAGTGAGATCAACTTGTTAATAAATATTATCGATAAGATCATTAGTTCAATTGGCACATTTTAAGCACTGAGTATTAGTAAATTTTAACATTAGGGATGTAAACTCCAACTATCCAGTGAAATATTATTAATTGGCAAAAAAATAAATAAAATGCATTAAATTAATAAGTTATAATTAAATTTACTAATTTATTGTTAATTGTGAGGGATGCAAACGAGGTTAATGCCAGAGGATTGCATGGTATAAGTCAAGCCTATTCAGTTATTCAGTCATTATTCCAATACATTTTTATTTTGATTCAAAATGTCTAGCCCAAATTAAGTTTAGCCTAGTTTCAGTCGCTGTTCCAACACGTTTTTATTTTGATTTAAAATGTCTGACCTAAATTAAGTCAAGCCTAGTCAATTATTCAGTCACTGTTCGACTTTGTTTATCTAGTCGCCTAAAGCCCTAAATGCAGTGCCAGTAAGTCATTAAACTTGCACATCTTCACTAACACACATACTTAGGATATTAAGTTTATAATGAATTGATGATGTTTTGATTTGTATGAAAATTTTATATTTTATTTAGGATGATTGATTGATAGTTTATAATTGATATTTTATATTTGATTTTGTTATAAGATTTTATTTTTTATAATTATTTGTGTTGATCCGTTAAGACTCATTTAATTTTGTAATCTTATAAGATTACTTGTTTGGGGCCAGGCTAAATTTTAAAGTTTGTTTTAAGAAAAAGCTTTTTTAGTATGGCCCATTCCTAATCCTTAGTTTCATTAAAAAATAATTTTTTTAAATTTATTTATTAAATAATTTAAATTAAATAAATATTTTTAGCATTTTGGAGGAAAACTTTTTTTTCCAGCATTGGAGGAAACCTTTTTTTGTTTGCTAACAGTACTAGGAGGGAGGATCCGAATGAAAAAAATGGAGGCATCCCTTTCTCTTATCCAAACCCTAATTCCACTTTCACTTATCTCCCTTCGTCTTCTTCTTTCAAGGCTAGTGCTGGCAGGGTAGAGTAGGCGGACAGTTGCTTTCCTTGACTCCTAGGGTGCAGCTCCTGGAGAACTGACGGATCCATTAGAGGAACATCCAAAACCTATTAGAGGGAAAGTAAAAAATGTGTTGGTAGGAAATTTGCAGGTTAAAAAATGTGATTTCATCCCTCTCCTTGTTAAAAAACAAAAATAATGGGGCTGTTTGGAACGGTTTTTATTTTATTATTTTTAAAAATAGTTTTAAAAATAACTTTAAAAAATAGTTTTATAAAACAAAAAAACAAAAAACTTATTTGGCTAAAAAAAATTTAATCAGTTGTTTTTTGTATTTTTTTAGAAAACAGATGAAGAAAACAATCCAAAATACAAAAAAATTATTTTTGTTTTTTTATTTTCTAGTTACTGTTTTCGAAATAGTTTTTAAAAATAACTTATGAAAACAGTTACACAAACAAATTTTTTTATTCTCGCAAAACAAAAAAACAAAAAAATTATTTTTAAAAACTAAATCAAACAACACCAATATCTCTTATCCTTATAGACACTTGTGTCTCTTGCAGCAACCAGATTATTACTATAGCGCCGTAGTAGTTATGGCCTTCAATCTCTACACCAGAAAGGTATTCTTCTTTGACGACCAGCCGCTGAAGTAGTGTCACTAAGAAATTTCCAATTTTAGTTTTCCGCTTAGATACTTCTGTTGATAGTTGGATTTCTGAAAATTTTGTTCCTTCCTCTGAATATTATTTATGGAGTTATGTTCTATTATTTGAGTGGTCCCTTTGTTTGAAATCTCTGTTTCAAAATTTAGGTTATGCTCTGTTTATTTAGTTACTCTGCACGTTTCAAGCTACTTGGTTTAAGCTTTGAAATGGTTGTCCTATTTATTTGCAATGGGTGTTAAAGTTTCAATAAATTTTTGGCTGTGGTAATTTTAAAATGGATTCTCCATGGATTTGATTACTCCTGTTGCCGTGTAGCTAATGCTATTGTTAGATTAAGCTTGAGTTGTTACTAGGAATGTTTTTGATTTGAAGTTTGATGAGTCACTTTCAATTTGTTGCAATTAGTTAATGGATTGCTTTTAAGTTGATATTAAATCTTTCGCTATACTTCCATTACTTTAATGTAGTTTAACTTAAGTTAGTCTCCATGTATTATACTAATAGATATTTCTTCTAAGATAAATTGTTGGGCTGGAAATGGAATTGAGTTACTATTAATAATTGACTTTGTTATCCCTGGTTCTATTTTGGTGCCCAAAATATTTGTTCTCTTCTATAATTTCCTTGTTATTATAAGCCTTTTTCTTCTAGTTTAAAATATTTGGTTTAGCCTAATACATTTGATGTCAATCTATTTATTGCTGAGGTGAGCTATCACCTATAGGGCAGATGATCTATGATCAATATTATATAATTTATAACGCGTACTAGACAAGCTTGCAAGAAAAATAGTATCCAAAGTGAAATTGATCCATCCTTTGCATATGAGAATTTTCTAATGTATAGTTGGATCCTTTCATGTTTATCTGCGGATGCATCTGCTTCATCATCTTTCTCTTGTGGGGCTTATCAATTTGAATTTTAAGATACTTCAGACACACCTTCTGTTGCAAGAGTTCTTTTCTTAGGACAGATTTGAATTCTTATATTATGTTACATGCTTGTTGTTTGATGATGAGTTTATGATAGTTTTCTACAAGTTTGAATGTCATAATTAATTATTTCAACAGATTGATATAGCCTATTAAATTAGTATTTTCGAATCACTTCATTTGTACCAAGGCCATGGTTTAACTTATAGTAATGGTAATCATTTTAGTTCTAGATGAAATAAATTTAGAAGCCTAAATGTATGAATTTTTCTTCTCTTGTTAACGACCATTTTAATATATGAATTTTCGAAAGGTATTAATCTCAAGTATGTGACAGATATGATATATTTACTATATATTTGTGTATGTATGAGGATAATTATATATATTTTTTATTGATGCTGGTGGTCCTTGAATTCTGAGAATCGTGACTTTAAGGAAACTATGCTATACTAGTTTTATAAGTGCAAATGAGTCATTTTTAAACTATACATATTTTCATGAGTACCTTGGCAACAAATGGATAGAATTTAAATTTTGCACGTATTATGTTTGTGAATATATAAAATCATTCTATTTACTTAAAATTGGTTGGAAATGGTTATTGGAGAAATATTGTCTTTCTTCAAATTGATTTAGGAGGTTCATTGTAAGAAGTTATACTTCATTGGAAAATAGTTAATAATGATTGCATGATATTGTGATAAAGTATAATTACCGGAAGTGATAGAAATGAGAGCTGGGAAGGAACTTGGATTTTATTTGTTATGGGTTGTTTCTTTATGCAAATGTTGCTGCATGTAGGAATGCTTTCTTACCTGCCATTTTAATATTGTTATATTAAAGAAATTTCAAGATGCTTAATCTTTGGAAACTCATAGGTGGACAAAGGTAATTGTCTTGGTTTCTTGAATACTGATTTGGGTGGTTGAAAGTCGAAACCGAGGCATTTGGGTAAACTTTCATAATAGCAAGGTTATTGTCATAATTAATTTTTTTCTTTCCAATCCAAGACCTATAATCTCTTAATATGAGCTTTGCTATATTATTTGACCTTGGAGATAGTCTACTTTAGGTTCATCCTCTTAGAACCAAGGTTTCTATTATTCCTGCTTCAAATTCCATTCTCTTCTTCACTGCAATTTCTTTCTCAAGATGCTGTTTCTACCCATTTCTTATTTTTCATTTTCAGATACTATTTGGGGTTTCATTTTCTTTTGAAAATTTGTGGGTTTTTATTTTTTAGGCAATTACGGCAGCTGTTCTAGCTGGTTGTAGTGATGCAATGGCTCAGAAGATTTCTGGGGTCAAGAAGCTTCAGCTCAGAAGAGCGCCCCTTTTCATGGTATGCCCATTTGACTGTGGCTGGGAAATGAAACTTTAAATTTTGTTTACAATCTATGCTTTTTTTTTTAATGTGTGGATAAAACAATAAAAAAGATCCGAAAAGTTGCAACAAGCCAAGTAAAATTGGATAATTTAAATTTCTTAAGTCTGACCTACTGAACAATCAAAAAATCAATATATCTCTTTTATGTGTCACTTTTTTAATCATATTATATAAAGCAGGAGAAATTAAACATTTTATTGGTGGAGTTTTAAAGGACTATTCATATATGAAATCAAATTGTTTTACAGCTCAATGGTTTTGCCTATTTTGGACCATTTGGACATTTTCTTCATAAATTGATGGATAAACTTTTCAAGGGGAAGAAAGGCAATGAAACTGTTAGAAAGAAAGGAGACTTTTATCTGGGTTTGATATTCGTAATTGTTTCATATCTAGAATTTTATATTTCGTGTTTGGTATGTAACTGTAGCTGATTATTTATGGATTCTTGGGCTCAAAATTTTTTGTTTCTTTAATCAATCACTACTTCATTCCCTCTCAATCCCCCAAAAAAGATTAGTCCTTGATATGGAGAAAACAACAGAAGATGGTAGTGTAACAAATATTCATATTGGTGATGTCTTCATTCCATCAGAGAATTTCAACAGAAGATATGCTGGTGAGTCATTTCATGTCATATTGTCTAGTTTGTCTAGTTAATTGACGATTTTATATATTTCTATTCTGATTAAAACTTTGCTACTACCTTTGCATAATTGTGTAATCCATTCTATATTTCCGAGTAAACAAACTTTGTACCTGTTTGGCTTTTCATTCCACCTGTCTACTTATTTTTAAATATTTATCAGGCTTTATTGTTGACTTGTTCTCTAATGGAAATGTTTTGCCTCAGTTGCAAAAGGTATGTGGTTTTTTTCAACATCCATATTTAAATGTAATACAGAGCAAGTCATGCAGAGTTTATTGTTCCCTACCAAAAATATGTCAAAAGCATCAAAATCCAATTAAAATTGGGACAAGATTCAAATTGAAATTTGAAATGGATGAATCTCCAGAAAGAAGGTATACTACAGTATAGTTATAAATCTTTACTTGTATGTCTTCCCTTAAAAACTTTCCCTTTGAAGAATGTAACAATGTCTTCCTATCTTGTAGGTGTAGTGCTGGTATAGTTACTGGAATGCATGATTTGGATCCCTATAGATGGCCTAAATCAAATAAGGGGCTTGATGGTACATTTGCAATTTTGCTTTATAGTTTATACACTATGCAGTATATTTTGACAATATTCCAAAAATATCCCAACAATCAATTCTACTAAGGTGTGGTCCCAACATTCTCAACCACATAATTGACATTATATCTTTAGCAAAGGAAAAACAAAATATATTTTTCAAAATTTCATGGTTTAAGATACTTATCTGATACTAACAAATGGTCTTTTAGGTCCACTTAATTTTAGGGTAGAGGAGTATAACGGTAGTCTATCAATATTGGTTTTGAACCAACACTCATGGGGGATGTGTGTGTGTCTTATTCATGGAGTATAACGGTATAACGGTATGACAGTTGTCTTATTCTACCTTTTTTTCCCTACTCCTAAGTTGTTGCAATTTTCCTATGGTTATGTGTTTCTGTGTATTTACTTATATATTAAAGTCATATCTTAGATATGTTCTGATGATTCAAAGTTGTTGTTGTCCTTCTTGTTAAAATGGGAACTTAACTTTAAAGAGTTATGGGGGGAGCTTTGAATAGCTATTATAACATTAATAAGAAGTTAAAGAAGGCTTTGTTCCATATATTTTTTTGTTGTTATTAATCTGGGAGAGAAACTTTTTTGCTTTGCTAATAATGAAGGGAAGCTTTTACATTATTTAATGGAGGGAAGCTTTTTTTTAGCATTGGGGGCAAGCTTTTTTTGTTTGCTATTAGTATTGGAGGAAAACCTTTTTTGTTTGTTAATAGTATTGGAGAGTTTAGATGCTGGTCTAGCATCAATGCTGGAGTCTCTGGAATTCTATGTGAAACTTCGTGGTTCTGAAGCTAATGTGTTGGAAGACTTACTAAAGGCTATTAATCTTGTCCATGTTTGGCAGGATCTCGTTGTAAGTGCCCTTGCCTTGTTGAACCATGCTTACTTTGTTCAACAGGAATATGAAAGGTAAATCTGACTTGAATCCATCTTGTAGGATGCTTTCAACTTTATACATCCACCATATCTTCTCATTCTATTTTGAACCTTGCAATATTGGGTCTTGGTAGCAGGATCCTTAAGCCATTAACCATGGTTTTCCATTTGGATGTGCTACTTATTATCTTCTGATATATGAAAAAGTTAGAAATCTTTTCTTGCTGAATAATTTGTCATTTTAATATTTTTTCCTTTCACTTTGACCTTTTGTCTGCTCCAAACTTAATTATCTCCCTGGTTTTAACTTGAAATCTGAAGTACATCGTTATCATGTTTGGAGATGTCTAATTATGAGATATACTATTGATAAGACTCCTAGGGTTTTACCATAGGAAAATTTGTGAAAATTTGGAATAGAGAAGAAGAAAAGGGTAACGCCTTCAAAGGGAATATATGGAGACTCAACAACACATAATAGGAAACCAGACGCAATCATCCTTATTTCCCCCTTTGATTATTTATCTTCCTTAATATGGTTTGTACATTTAGAAGCCTGAATACTGCTATACTAATTGATAACTAGAGGAAATTACTTATATTATTGCTTAAATTTGTTTACTTTAAGAAAAACTAGTTTTCTACTAGATAGATAAAGAGCGTGCTGGAACTAGGTCATTACTCATTAGGATATCATGTCTTAATTTAATTTGTACCTAAATCTTTCTATACAATTTTATTTGTCACATGTTTGTCTTGACAGTCTCAGAGAATTGGGATAAGCTTCTTTTCTATATTCCCTAAAATCTCTGTGCTTTATGTTGGTAAAGTGATGGAATTGACATTATGAGTTTTGTAGCTATCTATCTCTAATATGTATATGTACTCTATAAGCTACATATTATCTAATTTATAATTATAATGAGTAAATATGAAGATATAATGTGATAAATGTTACTTCTATGTTGATGCTATCAATGTTCTATGGGTAGCTTCATGCCTTTTATTTCTTTATTCTTAGCACCTAAGTAATTGTTAACATTTTTATTTTCCAAATTTATATGTAAATATATGATGTATCTCCTTTTATTTATTGGATTGGTTTCTGATTCCAGACAAAATATATTCATGTTGTTACATATGGGCAGTACATGGACTTGATGTTGTCTTCTATAATAGAACCCTTAAGATTGAATATTTAAGAATTGAAGGAGAATGCTCTCCATATGAATCATGCAATGTCTCTGTTACGTATTAGGGTCAAACCAATATTCATCATTTTTCTGTATTGTTTACATTCTTCTCTATACATGGCTTATTGGCTTATTGATTGTAAGAAGACTTAGTTTCTTATTGTGACATTATTTATCCCTTTTTTCTTCTTTTCCAGTTCTTTTGCACGTACCCCTCTGCTACTTTAATTATCCCCTCCATTTGAACTCAAAAGTGATGCTTTGTATTTGTAGGGAAGGAAAATAATCATAAATTGTATGGAACAAGAGTGGCAGTGTTGGCTAGAGACTTCATGTTTGCACAATCGTCATGGTATCTTGCCAACCTTCTGAACCTTGAAGTTATTAAACTCATCAAACAAGTTCCACTATCATACCTGTCCAAAATTCTTCAACTTTAGGTTGCATGCTTAAAATCATTATTCCTTTTGTGATTAATGCACTTAAAGCCTCTAATATAAGAGAGGGAATAAGGAGTCACATAATTTCAATTTTCACTTTTTCTGCTGTTTCCTATCTAAAGTGTATGAAAATTTTTTGCAGAACTCTTTGATGCTATGACAGGTGATTAATGATTTTGCAAGTGGTCAAATAAAATAGGCTTCTAGCTTGTTTGATTGTGATGTTCAACTTGAGGAGTATCTAATTAAGAGCTACTATAATACTACCTCCTTGATTGCTGCCAGTACATAAGGGTGTGTTTGCCAAAGACATATAATTCATAATTGAGAAGAATTCTTTTGTCATAATATAAGGAGGTATGCCTTGAAATTTATACCTCTGCCATCTCAAGAATTTTCTGCAAATTTGTCAAATGCTTATTGATACAAAGCTACTTGTGAGTAGCAATATAGATATTTGAAGGAGTAAGCAATCACAGCTCATCATACTATATATTTGCAGCTTCCTTCAATTTAACTTACAAGGGAAATAGGATATTCCATTGTTGTATCATAACTAACCTACAGCAGTATATTCTTTTCCACATGCTTCATTAAATGGATCTAGAAAATTAGATACAAAAAAAATATATATTATAAAATTATTTGTTCTGTTTCCTTACCATAATTATTTTCTGATAAATGAAGATAACATACTGCATTGATGGTGGGCAAAAGTACAATCAAATTTGTAACTCTAAGGAACGAGAAGTAAGAAAATGATAAGAGATAGAGATCCAATTTAAGTATATCAACTATCTCAGTATTTGTCCTCTATCTTCCATGATTTTCACTTCATGTTTGGTATAAGATTAAATGTACTTATTGTTTTTCTCATATGGAGTCCACAGGCTGCTCTGTGGGATTATCAACCCTTATATGTTGATTAACTGAAATCAATTTACCTTCTTCCTTGATGTCTGGTTCAGGCAATACCACTATCCCAATAAAATTATAACCTTAAATGTCTAGCTACTTTGACATTGATTATTCTACAATTAAATTTACACAGTTAATTTAAAAAGTAAGTTCAACATCAAATTGTAATTAGTAAGGACATCCCATGACTAGATTAGTTTTGCTAGAATGTAGGTCCATATTCCAAATACTCTCTGCCTAAATCTATAAACTATAAGCATGGGTATGATCAAGATATACTTTCGAAAAGTATGAATATCTTGGACAAGAAGTTTAGCTGATAGCTAACTTCAACTCTGGTTCACATGCTATCCACATGAGTTGCTCCCAATTGTAGCATATGGAATTACGATGTTTGTAATGCGTAAAGCTCAAAATGAGAAAGCCCAATAAAATAAAACTTAGCAATCGATTAAAGATTAATAATAATTTCATGCCGACCTATTCCAACTTACACAAGGTCAATCTAAAAGTCATGAGTTCAGTTGACAAGGAGAACAATTCAAATGATGGGGTTTATTTTTTATAATAGGACCACACTATCAACTGTCATGTGTGCTATTTACAATTACACTTATGCGCATATGCATGGGAAATATTGCTTCTGTTTCTTATGTAACATGTCTGTTCAGAAATTATATAGCTAATTGGTGTGAGTTATATAATGTGCTGACTTTATATATTCTACTTTTTGATAGAAAGCATTAAAATCTACTGGTTTACATATTCATATCATCTTTAAAGAAACTTCTAAAAAAACTTAATCAATAGTTGACAGGTGATATAAATGAGGAGGTGGAGAGTCATGACCGTTTCCTTTATCGGGTGGAATGTAAACAACATCCTGCCTCTGTTTCATAGAGATTTTTTATTTCTAACTTCTTGTTGGAATAGAGAAACATAGAGACAGGTAAACGATCAAACTCAGCTATGAACAAAACTCAAACTACTCTATGTCTACAATACTTTAAAGGATTACCATCTACATCAAAAGCTTAAGATTAGAAAAAAAAATTTGAATGATTTCCAACATGTAATTAACAGGTTCAAATGCCACATATGCTATTTAAATGATTTCCATGTAAATGGTAATTGTCATGCAAAGACCCAGTAGATTTAGACTTCACGTTTACCTTCCAGCTACACTTCAAAACAAAGGAAAGGTCCCTTTAAAAGATGTACACTATTTCATATGCAAATGCTAGGTTCTTTTGGCTGCTAACCCATTTGAAATTATAATTCTCCCACCATTAGACAAAATCAACACAAGGTGACACCAATACAAAGAAATCACAATTATCTTGTTGTATGTGAAAGTTTACTAAACTGCTAACCTGCACCCAATGTTCAATAGGACCAATACATAAAAGGTGTAAGCAAAATTAATGGCAGCAACAACAAACCAACAATACTGTGAACCTTGGCGTCTGACATAAGCTTGGACAAGCATCAAAGTAATTCTCTTTCTTCTGAACAATTTTTTTGGAAGGAGTATAGAAAGTATGATAGAAGAACCATTGAACTTCAATTGCATTAGCAGAATAAAAGATATATAGTCAAAATGTGCTTAAAACTCTTGCATCCCCTTCTCTGTCTACCTCTCAATCCAATAATTTATGTAAAGCATTGACACAAACATAGAGCAACCCAGTAATATATAAACACAACATAGTATAAACATATATGAAATTTGTAGATAACTAAGTTACAGGCTCAATAGAAGGGCCCAACAACCATGACAAAGCCCACTAGGTGAATTAGAACCCCCCACTAGGCTATAAATACTCACCTCAGGTATGACCAAAGCAGATTTTGAACATTTATATTTCTAACTCGGACAGGAACTAACTTAGGCATCGGAATGTGAGCCCAGCGCTCGGGCCCCATTATTTGTTGACAGGAATCAAGTCAAGTTGACCAGACTTCCATACTGACCAGACGATAGGTCCATTGTCCCAAGCACAGGCATCGACAAAATCTAACAAGTCTAAGACGTGTTCAAAAGAGTTGAAAATTGAAAATTTATTTTATTTCTTCAATATTTTAAGCCAGAGTATAGTTAATGTGCCTGAATGTGTAGTTGTCTTTTCTTACAGTGTCGATGCTCCATAGCTACCTACATATCTTAAATCTCTAAATTGTCAACCATGCAAATACTCTGGTGCATCCCTATTCCCAGAGGAAAGAAAAAATAAATATTCAATAATGTGGTAACATCATCAAATTTAGAACCATCTATTTGCACATACCATATGACAAAGTCTAAGTTACTATAATAAGATATGACAGAGTAAATGAATAGTAAATCAATGTAGAGTCTAATGCAGACATGTAAAACAAAGTAATAGTTTCACGATAAATCTCAATAGAAGTGAAATTAAGCAAGACTGCGCAACTAAAAGCAAAATTCAAAAGACAACCTCATCAAAACCACAATATCAACCACTTAAACAAAACGCTCAACAATAGCAAACAAACTTTACAAGAAAGGCTAAAACCATTGATTTAGACTAAAAAACACTTTCCAAAACAACCATTTTCCTGTTCAACTAAATTTCCCATCCAAAAACATTATTCCAGAAAAATAGCAGAGAGAGAAAGATAGATGAAACCAAGCACTGGCGAAGGAGACACAAACCGAGATGGGAAGAGGGAGAAGGAGAGCATAAACCATCTGGTGGAGGACACCCAACAAAGGATGCTGGTCGTCATCAAAGGCATCAGCGTCTTGGAGTACAGTGGTTGACGAAGAGGAAGAGAATGAAACCGGGCACCTCTATGCTATTTTGAAAGAAAATGTTGCAATAGAGGAAAGGGAATGACTTCAAATAGGAAAAGGGAGAAGGGTAGATATGAAATTTATAGGAGTTATTGAAAAAAACAATTAAACGTTTCAAACATAAATAACTATATAGCCTTTATTCACTTAATCTATACTGTTGGCGGTAGTGTAGCAATGCCCCGATTTTATATTCTGTTGAATTTAGTTTTATTTTACATCCACTAGTTTTTTTTTTCTTGAATAGTATAAAATTGTATTCCATTGAAGAAGTAGAAAAGCTTGAACTATATAAGCCTCCATTGAGAGTCTAAGAACTTCGTTGATGTGCTGAAACATACAAAAACAATCAAATTGGGGTTCTTGGAATCAAGCCATTTGAAGAAGTTATTCTCGCCAATGAAGGCTTCTTTTTCCCTTGGATTTTATCTTTATTGTAAAGAGAAAGAGGTTCAATATGCCACGCCCTGTTTCCCAGAATGATCTTGTAATGCTCAACATGACCCAGTTCAATCTCTTAAAAACTGTTCACAATCATCCGCTTAGCCTTCCATTTCCATGGCTTTGTTTGTGAAGAAGAGGAAAATGAAAATAAAAAATGAATGACGGAGGAGAAAAAAAAAATAGAAGAGAACGTGGTTTGATGAGTTAGAACTTACCTCAGCATTAATGTGTTAGGTTAATTATTATGTGTTCAATTTCTTTTAGTTTAGTTTGTATGTTATGATAGCAAAAATTATTGTATTTAATAATATTAACTATAAGATAATATACTTTTGGTGGTTGCTATGGTGCAGTTCCAAAAAATGAGACTGTATCATACATTCCAGCATTCAATCCGACATTTAAATATTATATATTTTTTAATTTTGTCTCAATTTTTTAACATTAATTAATTATTGTCTAAGTTATATAATTTTTTAAAATTTTTTTAAAGTATTTTTATATCTTTTTATACTATTCATCTATAATTTTTTTAATATTATTTATTCATAAGTATGAATATTTAAACAAAATATAAAAATTTTAAAAAATATCTAAAAAAATATATAACATGAATAATAATTTATTAATATTAAAAAGTAACAAAATAATATTAATAGAATTGGCCTATACTTTTTAAAATATTAAACAAAAATAAATCAAACAAAAAAATAAAGAGAGTGCAAATACCAAAACAATACTTGTTTTATAAAATAAAAATTAAAGCCGTACATCAGTACTCCACAATTCTAAAACCAAATGTAGAGGAGGAGTGCATTTTTGATAGATGGTACTCTTTCCGATCTGCGCCATTCGATGCACGTGGCGCAGATCAGCATACTTCCACTAAATATTTTCCCAATGCAGAGGCCTCTTCATGCTTTCAACTCCCTTGGTATGATTCTGCTGACATCTTGAGGTGAAGTTGCAGAACCGACTAATTTTGGCGACATCTCGGCTGACAATCCATTGATTTCCTGCAACTTCGCGATCCTATTCGTTTTCGGCAATGAATCCAGAGTAGTAGGTCCCTCTGTCTGTCCCTTTCTCAATTTTCTTTCCCTGTTAATTTTCAGTGCACTTTGAATTTCGGGTAGCCGTTGAATCATATATTGTATTTGGGATTTTGATTTCTTTTCCGGTTTTTTATTTTTCTTCTTCAAACGGGTAAATGTGGCCGTAGTTAATTGGGAAGATTTGTTGGTTATTATGATCAAACGTGTTCGTATATAACCCTAAGATTCGTCAGTTTTCTGGAATCAGACTCAGTTGATTAAATTAGAATCTAGTATAATCCGAACCCGGATTCCATAGAGGTAATTCTATATTGATTTTACTTAATTGATTTTAAAGCTGCAGAGTTACGTAGAAGTTGACCCTTATGGGTTTTATAGAATCACTTGAACACTTAATTCTATTTTCCTTACATATAGTCTCACAAGGACTCGATGCCTAAGATCAAATGTTATTACAGATATCATTGCACCTTAATATTTGGTATGGGACAAGTGTTGAGATAGTCCACATTGCCCAGGTGTTGGGTAATGTGAGGATTTATAACACCTTAGGCACCTTCCCTCAACGGCTAGCTTTTGAGGGTGAGTTCTACCTAAGGTGCTGTAATAGTAGTATCAGAGCAGTTTCAAATTTTGGGTGCCGGCGACGTGGAGAGAGCGACCTGGAAAGGAGCGACCAGGGAAAGGGTTACCTGGAAAAACCAGAGTGAAAGCCACCCTGAGTAGGCAGCCAGAGTGGGCCGTCATGGACGTCGGTTCTTAAGGGGCAGGAATTGTTACAGGATATCATTGCACCTTAATATTTGGTATGGGACAAGTGTTGAGATAGTCCCACATTGCCCAAGTGTTGGGTAATGTGGGGGTTTATAACACCTTAGGCACCCTCCCCTCAACGGCTAGCTTTTGAGGGTGAGTTCTACTTAAGGTGCTGTAACAAATGTTCTAATTGAATAGAAAACTAAATTGCTATACTCTCTGATTCCAATAAACTGGCTTCAAAAACGCAATCCAAAAAATAGATTTATGGGTTGAATTAGCAGTAAGATGTGGAAATCCCCAGTTATGCTTAATCTAAAAACTAGGGGGAACTTAAGAAAATGTCGACTCATCGTCAAGCTTTATTCTGATTTGACGATCTTATGGTGTATTGAGATGAGGTCCGATTTCATAACTCTTGGTTCTTAACAAAAAAAAAATGTTCTACTAAAGCTTTTTCTGATCAACACAACACAGAACAGTGTAGGGAGTCAATGAAAACTTGAATAGATAAACTCAAACTTGACTGATATATATATCATTTATGCGTTACAAACTTTTCATTATTTAAGATATTGACACTTCGTTAAGAAATAACTTAATGGGTAGGTCAATTAATGAGAGAGAAAGATAGCTTAAGTTACATTCATATATAGATTTTAAAAAATGATATATAATTGTTCGAAACCTTATAGGCTGTTCTTGTAATTTATATTATTTATTAAATGGCTTATGGTTATAAATATAAGTTAGTTTTGACATATTTTAATGGGTGTTTAAGCTGATATTGTGAGGCTGATTCACTGTCTATTTTTGAGTAAAATTAGTTAATGCACTTCTTGTTCTCTATTCCAGTGATTATTTGTTCAAGCTTCTTCTTATTGGAGACTCTGGCGTTGGCAAATCATGTCTTCTTCTGAGATTTGCTGTAAGCTATATAAAGCTTTTGATGTTAAATATCTTGTGACTTGTACTGGCTTTTTCCTGCTTCATCTCTTGTGAAGCAAAGATATTATAAGCAACTGTTGCCTTTTTGGGTGGACTGGTTTAACGTTGGTCATAAAAGCACAACATTTCTACGAAACGTGGTTACATGTTTTATTCTCTGTGCTTTGTTTCATTGGTGTTAAGCATGGTTGTCAAACTCAAGTTTAAGTAAATTCGTAAGAGAAACTCTCGAATCGTAAACTCGTTAGACTTTGCATACTTAATAAATAAATAATGAAATATATATTCTTATAATAAAAATACTTAAGTGCAGTATAGAAGGGGGAAAGTGAAAACATATAACAAGAGTCTTTATTGCATTATAAAATAACATTCATATACAATATAAGAAAATTACAACATAAAAGTGAAAATTCAACAAAGAATTTCAAATGAGGGTCAAAGAGGCTTGCTGCATTTTGCAGCATGAAGGTTGTTGCGAATTTCTCAAGTATTACTGAATGATGCAGAGAAAAATACATCATTTTGGTTGTATTTTTCTTTATTTATGTGTTAGGCTGGGGCAAAGTAATGAAAGAAAAGTGAGGTTAGTGATTGAGATTTATATTAAGAGTATCTAATCTATATTAATAAGGGTATTTTAGTCTTTAGTCTTTTAGTCTCAGTATTTCTATTAGATTGTATTTCCTTTTTCTATT
>JASKGM010040864.1:0-43949 GCA_034509205.1 Ceratonia siliqua
ATATATGTTTAGTACAGTATTGTTTAATATACCAGACTGTCATGGAATGACACTGAACTACATAGATCTCACATTCCATCATTTTTAATTTTTATAAAATATCAATTATATCACTTTTTTATCAAATTTTAATTATCATAAAATCATAAAAATCTTGATATCTTATATTTAAATATTTTATATCATAATTGAATATTATATATATATATATATATATATATATGATCAAATTGGTTTATTAAAAAACTTTAAGAGTTAGTTTAATAGTTAAGGATATATGTTTTCTATTTTTATTACTCAGATTTAAATCTTGAAATTAATACTTAAGACAATTTACTCTCCTAAATACACCACATCGAGAGATATGCCTTTAAAATTATATGAAAAGAAAGTTAATTTTGATTGACAAGCAAGTCATTCAAAAATACCTTACTTTATAAGAAAAAAAAAATCTGCTCTTTAAAATACACAAGTATACCAATCGATCACAAAGTAATGAAAATTTTCTTTGTCAGTTGAGAGATTTTTGCATAAGCACAATTTATGTAGACTTATCAATAAATAGATATAACACAATTAAAAATAATTTTATTTTGTTAAAAATAATTTTTTATTACCAATTTTGTTTTTATCTTAAAATTATATGGTGGACTTAGTCCACCGAACAAAATCCCCGTCAGCTACCCGAGTCAATTTGTTACATTGAGTGCCCATATTGCCCAACCTAACCTAATTTCAAGAAAAACAAGCAAACTAAATTGAATAAATGGGTATGCTACAGCCCATTTTTGGGCTGTAGGCTACATTCCCTTACTTTTTGCACATTTTTAATTTTTAATTTTATTTTTTAGAATTAAGATTCTTCTAACCTACAATCTCACTCCCTAACTGTTCCTCATATAGCGCATAAATCATGGATGTCCGATTTGGGATGACTAAATAGCAACCATTGGATTGAAGTGGCTTGATGACCGGCAACCGGACAAATCGGTTGGAATGGAAAAATATCACAATTTTCGCTATTTGTTCTCTCAAAAACCAATAATTATAAAATGACATTTGTGAGTCTATGACATCTATCGTCTCTCTGCCTCTGGCGAAAGACCGTTGTTCTATTCTCTCAACTTCTCCTTCAAGTACCGAAGCTACCATTGAAGGTTGCAGAGTAACCATCGGAACCCACGACTCTCATTGAAAGTTTCTTTTCCTCCTCGTACAAAATTGCCTGCGTTGTAGCTTTCAGTTTCAGTTATGACCTTTGTTCTTTAATCTCCATTTCTTTCCTGATTCAAATCCTTATATCAGTGTATATTTCTTGCTATTCTATGCTCTCTAGGGTAGTGTTCTTTCTCTTAGAAATTCATGTTTCTATTTGATAAATTAGTTGGACCATTCAAGAGTTTTATTTTGGTTTTTTTTTTTTACTGATTGAAAGCCTTATGAGTTTTTATTCTCTGCATAATTTAGGAAACTTGTTTGTAGATTACAAGGGGACTTTGTCCATATGTCTCCTAGGTTTTCTTTAAGAACTGACCATTAAGATTGGTAAGTCAAGTATTTTGTGTAACATGATCCAAAACAAAAAAGAGTATTTTGTCTAAGAGGTCCCTGATTTCTTCCTCTATAATTTAACTTTTTTCCCTTCTTTTTCTCTCTTTATTGTTTTCCTCGAGACATTTCCTCTTTTCTCTATTTTAAACACTATCCCTTATTGTCTTACACTATGCCTGCCTAATTATTCTTCTAACTTGTTAATTTTACAGTGCCAGGGTTGCAAGATGAGCCTAAAGAAATCTCCAAAGAGAAAGCCTGATTGGCTTCTGCTCAAGTATTTAGACATTTCATTTTCTTATAAACATGTAAAGTTGTGTGATTTTAAGTTGGCTTCCTTTATTTTTTTCATTTTAACTTTGCCAATTTTATTTTTGTATGGCAAGGTTAATGGACCTATACTTGTTAACGATACTTGCCTCTGTTTCAATGCCTGAAAGGGTTTTTCAAGTAAATATCATTTTCTTATTTATAATGCTATGAAAGCTGACTCTATAGAATCTGACAATGGGTTTGTTATCCTGTAATACCATGATAAAGAACAAAAAAAAGAAGTAAACAATTTTTGGTAGAAATTTTGGTAGGAAATAATGCAGATTAAGTACTATGTGACTGTTCATATTGGAATTCAAACAAAGTTCATAGTTCATAGTTCTTATTTCTTATTACTTCTTATTGAACAAATATGGGGTAATAGACATTATGACTATTGTATGCGAATTTGGTAGAAGCAGCAACCTTTTGATTTTTATGCTTTTGTTGGATACTGTGTTTCATCTTCTCTTAGAGATGCCGGTGGATTATTGTATAGATAGGTTTTGGAAACAACCCGGCAAGTTGCAAGTTTCCCCATGTCCTCAACTCCAGTACCTAATGACCAAATGAAGAACCAATGTGAGGCACTTATAATGGGCAAACAACAGAAGACTGATGTTCTTCATAGTTTCAAGCACCAATAAGAGACTAGGGCAATAGTTTTTCAAGTGAAAATGAAACAAAATTTCCCTCTTCACCAATTAAGGTGAGCATGTTCTTACGATAAAAGTTTAACATTTTCAATTAAAAAATATATATTACCAAGGAATTGATTTTTCTTCAGGATCTATTTGGCCTTCAATTGGTATACGGTTAATTGATTGTTTATAGTATTGATGTTTACTATCATGATTAATGTTTCCTTCATTTAGCCAACAAGAAGGCGCAAGGAAGTGTTAGGGGGAGGGGGCTACTGTCAAATTTCCTTTAAGGTTATGCTTTTTATGCTGTGAACTCATGAACTTTGCTATAAAAATGATTATTTTGAAATGTTGAGCAAAACTTTGTTTTATAGTATAAATTCATTTTTAAATAATCCAATTTGTAAATTGTGCAGCTTGAGGAGTTGTGTGTACTACTTTACTATAATATTAAAAGAAAAGGCGATATTGTAGTAATGAATTGTTTTACCAACATGTGCTTGTTAAACCAATTCTACTATATCATACCTTGAGTAACATTCAATCTTACTAAATTTGCTACCTTTAAATCATCATTAGATCCTTATTTTAGAGATGTTGAACTCAGTTTTTTTCCTGTCATTTTAAATTACTTTAAGCAAATGACCTTCAAGTTGAAACTAAGTCTTATCAGTGCTGTCCTTTATTGTTGCATGTCCACCTCAGCTTTCTCACTTTCTTATTTGACTTTGTTATAAGACAGAGTATATCATGTTTTGTAAATTCGATGTGTTAAAACCACCTTGATCACTGGAACAATTGGCAAATAATGTAGTCTCATCTTTTATTTGCGAGACACTTGTGTCTTTAATACTCTGCTTCTAAGACTCTAAAAATGTTCAAGTTTTTGGCACTACAAAGTATATAAATTTCTTTTCATAGGACTAATACAATAGATGAGTGGCAAGTATTGTTAAAGGAATTTATATTAATTAATGCTTGTGATTTATCCAAAGATACATTGCAATTCAAATACTATAAATGAATTTTATAAAGAGAAACCTCTAAGAATTTTATTAGCTGTACATCATAAGGAAACCGAGAAGACAACTTTGTCCCATATAAGGGATAGCGGCATAGACTTAACCTTAAAATTTCAGGCATTTCTCCTCAACCACAAAGACTAAATAATTGCAAACATTACAAATTATCATAAAGCCTTGCCTACCTTACTCTTCTCAATTCCTCTGAAAATAGTGGTTCGAAATTTCCTCTGAGTTTCCAAACAATTGAGTGAAAATAATGGTTCAAAATTACACTTCAGCAAATGGGCCTAAAACTTATTTCATGTCTTGTTTTCTCAATGAGCAAGAAGCATAGTTGAGTGGAATAAATCTATAGTCCGCTTTCACAACTATTTTGTCTTTGTCTATTTTACTTTGTATTTCATCATTATAATTAATATTTTTTTATTTGACTTGCTTACATTATGTTGGAATGTGAATACAAATATATTTAATGGTTAAACCCTAATATTCTGGCTTGTCGCAACTCAAAGATGTGTCTATTGCCCTTACGCTATTGAGTTACTTCAATCATTGCCTTATACAACAGAAAGCTTGAAAAATAAAGGGATAGTCCACCTAACTCTTTAGAAAGCCATGAATCTATTATGTTAATGAAGCGTAGTATACATGATGCTGATTCTTCACCAAGATACTTGAATAGCAGCAAAAAATATTTAATGCAATCTGATTTTGAGTTGTTAAATGATGAAATTGGTGGAGATTCACCATTTGAAAGTGGATTGTCAGAGGAACAAAATGAGAGTATCAGGTGTACACTAGTTAGCAGAAAAAATAACTTTAATCACATTGAAAGGATTAATAGGAGGGGCATAAATGTGCTCCAGGGGCTTAAACTTTATACTTGGGTTTTCAATGTTGAGGAGCAGAAGAGCATTGTTAAGTATATCTATAAATTGCAAAGGATGGGTAGAAATGGGTAACTTAGAGGTATATGTGGAAAATTTCACTCTTCCTATTCTTTTTTAGTACTTTAATTTAGTGATTCCAACTTTTAATTTATTTACAAGCCCTAAATATACATACTATCGTATTTTTCATGGTTGCTTTGATTCCAAAATCATAATTTATTTTGAAAATAATCATTGGTTGAGTCCATGCTATATTAGTATGTGATGATTGAAATATGAATTTAAATTTGTATAGCATTGTTTATACTAGTTATGCTTCATTATATGCAGTAAACCATTTCTCCCTTGCTTAAAAGTGATATTAATTATAGAAGCATAGCCAGGGAGAATGAGTAGGGAGTGATAATACCTAACCCACTATATCAATAGCATTATTTTTCTTTCTTGAATATGTGCCATGAATGAATAATAAGACATTTGTTATTTTGTGTTTAAAAAAGATGAATTACCATCCATTTTTGAAAGTTATTATAAATTTTCTGATTTGGCTCGTTTTGATTAGGGATGTACTAAATAAATCAATTTTTTTTTTCGAGCTTTATATTAAATTCATCATTGAGGTCTTCCTAAACTAGTAACTAGTTTTTGAATCTATATGGTCTAAAACTCTTGCAGAATACAATTCTCTTAAGCTTGTTCTACTCAAGAATATGGCACTGGATTGAAGTTTCTGACCTTGAAGATGACAGTGCAAAATTGGTAGTGATTTCTTTCAAATATCATATGAAGAAATCTTATTACTTGTCACTCTGCAGGTAGTCAACTTTATTAAATTTTTGTTTTACTCATTCAGACACCAGAAGCACATACTACTGTATGGGAGACTATGAGGGTAAGCTTTGCTTGAAATATTATTTTTCCTTCAATACATAATAGGCTTTATACCCTCTAACATTGATCATGTTTTCTGTGAGGTGTTACTTGATTATTTGTAATATTGAGACTGGCAATTAAGTGACATATCCTTCAAACTTTATTTTGAGGATCATTTATTAGATTTAATTAGTACTTACATGTTAACACTGCCTCTCTAATGATTGGTTTGTTTCTTTTGCTTGCTATGAACAAACTCTATCATGGTTCTGTTTCTATAAACATAGTTTTTGGGAAACATGGTGGGCAAATGCTGAGGCCTGAGGACTTTTAGTTTCTATGACACAACATGAGTGCTCATTTATTTATATAGTTGTTTGTTTCTTTACTTTTTGTGATTTCATCTACTATGCTTTATTAATTACTTAGCATATAGAATCCTTCATTGGAAGTAAGTTTTTTTCTTATTTTTTTGGTTAGTTGCTGTTATATATATATATATATATATATATATATATTTTTTTTTTTGTCATCCTAGTTTCCCCTTTTGATTATTCCCCAAAGTCTTTTTGCTTTATGTTGGTAAAGTGACGGAATTGTAATATGAGTTTTGCAGCTATCTATCTCTAATATGTATATGTACTCTATAAGCTGCATATTATCTGACGCGGCGAGTTGCTTGAAATAAAACTTATAAACACCAAAACTTGAGAAAACAAAGTATGTAATATTATTTTTGAATGCCCAAAATAACATAAAGCCTCTAAATTTTTAGGCTAATGGTGAGTCCTAGTCAAATAAGGGAAAGTAAAGAGAATTCTTATTAAATAAGAATCACAATCAAATAGGAAAAAGTAATAAGAATCATAGTTAAATAAGAATTTCAGTCAAATAAGGAAAAGTAATGGGAATCCTAATTAAAGCCATTAACGCCACAGTCCTTTCGGTTGGGCTTTTGACGTTCAGTCCTATCTAAGAACTCTTTTACTAAACGTTCTACGTCATTATCTAATTATAATTATAATGAGCAAATATGAAGATCATCATAATTAATAAGTAATCTTAATTCTTATGAACAATTGTGCACTATAATGTATAAGTGGGGTTAAATCAAAAAGCATAATGCCTGTTTGTAATATATAAGTATCGTATAATGAGGTGCCACAATGAGTGAGAAAACATAGTTGTAGCATATACATAGTGAAACTACACTTGAAACTTGGTTCTACTTAAGCATATTAAAAAAGGTTAATAGTAAGTGTAAATAGTTTGCCAGGTTTTTTATTTCCCTTTCATAAAGTCAGATTTTCTATAAAATACGTATTTGGTTGACACAACATGAATACTCCTTTATAGCACTGTCAAAACGAGCTCGGCCAACCCCTTCTCGGACTACAAGAAAACGGGTCGAGTTAGGCCAGACCTTTTTTTTGTTGGGTCTCTATTTGAAAGCCATAACCCAACCCTCCAGGCTTTAGGGCTTAAGCAGCCCCAAAAGGGCCTAAAAAGGCATACCAAAGAAAATTAACAAAAATTAATAAAATATACAAAAATTAATTATAAAAATCAACAAAAACATATTCTAAATTATTCAAAACAAGTATAAATAAATTATCCATAATAAACAACAAATACAAATTAAATAATAATATCATAAAAATATCCTAGCTCAACCTTATCAATTAAAACATCTATCAAGCATCATCTTCAACAATGATATTTGAATCTATTTTATATGTTGTATCCATTTGGTCTTTTAGATTATCTTCATTTATCATCCAAAAAGAATGATATTTATAATATTGTAACACATTCATATGCTATTTAAGATTAAAAAAATAAAAAATTATTAAAAAATAAAAATTTAGGGCCAGTAGGCCAAGCTCGGCCCCTTATAGGCCTGCTTAAATTCGGGTCCGACCCTAACCTACAAAATGACGGGCCAGTCTCAAAATTAATAGTACTACTCCTTTATTTATATTGTTGTTTGTTTCTTTACTTTTTGTGCTTTTGTTGGAACCCAAGCAGTAAATAAACCAAAAATAACAGTAAATGAACCATAAAAATGGAAATAATGAGTATCTTGGATAGAAACTTGGATATATTGATGAAACAATGATCTATCACACTGAAGATACACTAGAAACACACTTACAGAACTGAAAATGAAGAAACACAGTGACATACTTGATGAACAGTAAGGGAAATACATGGAAATAAACTCACAAACACTCACAAACACTTTCACTACACAATAATAAGCAAGAACACTAATCCTAGCAATAGTTCGGCCAAACTAGCCATTAATGGATGCTAACCTCCCTAAATTCTCACACAAATTCCACACCCTCCTCCTCTAATCCTGCCTTCTCTTTAAACCCCTTTTTTCCTTGCATCTTAATATGTATTCACGACACTTCTAAAGAAAATGGTGTTATGGGATGCGATGGTGGATTGGTGAGCATGTATATGCATGCCATTATATATCTATGCATGTATGAATCCCTATCATGAAGTTTACAAAAGCAATATCATTACATTTTACAACTTTCTTTAGGATCGTTTTTCATCTATCCTTTCATACTTCATAGTAAGTATTTTGGTTTGACTTGACAAATGCATCAAATGCTTAAGCTGTTATAGAATTATATTGCATTCTTCTATAAGTGTTGTATGAATTATAGGTTAGCTGAACATGATGCTTACACTTTTTGATACAAACTAGGACTATAAGGAGTGAATGAATTTGTGGCTCTACATCTGAACAAGCTCAGGATTTTCAGAGTTGTATTAACTGTCTAGTCAATGATTAAAGAGAATTTCACTTAGAATTCATAACATTAGTATTGTGTAATACATTATACGATAATTTACCTTGTTTCCTTTTGTTATGCTCTCTTTTTAGCTTAATGTTATTGAAGTAGAAAAGCAAGCTACAAGAGACTTGAGTCGTCAAAAGAAGCAGGGCATAAACTTGTTAGCATTAAAGAAATAAAGGCACAAGAAGAATTATTGAAACAAGTTGATACCTAGTTATCATATTGTTTTGTCATAAGAATGTTTTGTGTTGAAAATTTAACTTCTGTTGAGATAATTCATTATGGACATGGCCAGTCAACTTGATTGATTTTTAAGTTAATAAAATTTGATTAGAGAACAATTTTGATGCCATTATGTACTTTGCTGCTATTGCTTATGAGAGTGAAAGCACACTTGGTCCTCTTAAGTACGTACTTGTGTTTCTTTTGGCCACATAACACATTAGTCTCAATTGAAAAACTTTGTTTTGATTAGTGTTGACTGAGTTACGGAATATGGATACAAACATTATCTAAATTGATTTACATGTCACAATTGAATATGATTTTGAACGGTAATGACTCATTACTTTATTGTGACAAGAGTCTGGGCTTAATAAATAAAGGCATAAAACCAATCAAGTAATTTTAAAGTGAGAAAGTAGTAAAGGAAAAATATCTTTTTATAGTAGATAATTTTTTTCTTACATATGCTTAAAAGAGAGGTGGGATTCATTCAATCCGGTGTTAATCAACATTCATCTTTCATTATTGAATAACTAATGCTATTAATATGAATGTCATTTTCTCAAATATTTACATTTATTTGAAATTATTTTATACTATCTCAATAAACCTTAAAATAAAAGTACAAGTATGCAACAGACTTCTCAAATATATCAAAACTTTGACTATTTGATTATGTAATTATTGTCTAATTTATTTAAAAGTCTATTGTGAAAAATAAATGTGTGTCACAACGTGACGGTCGGTGAAAAGGCATCGCTTTATGACTTTTGGGCGCGTAAAGGAAAACACAGAGAAAATGGAGTCGTCACCAATTAATTATAAGGATAATTGAGATCTTTAAAAAAAAAAGAAAGGAAAACTGGCCCTCGGAACCAGAGGAAAGGTTCGGGAGTCTGATTACGCGTAGGGAAAGTGTTACGCACCCTACAACGTCCATCCCTAAGGACGGTTACCTTAAATTGTTTGTGCTTAATGATTTTAATTTATTTAAATTACTCATTTTTATTAACAAAATAATAATGGACAAAGATAAAAAAATAAATAACTAGACCTGCCTTACCAAGTAAGTGCCTACGTACCCCAAAAGGGATCAAGGTCAACGTGGTTTGAAATATCTTAATTAAATTGATTAAGTGAAAAGACGTTAGGACATCTAGGAAAAATTAAATTTCCATTTGAAGCCTGAAAAAACTAGGACATCGGAGAGAATATGCCTCCACTGAATACCTATGGAATCCAGGACATTAAGGGAATATAAAATTCCACTTAAAGCCTGGGTAGTGGATTGTAACATTGGGGAGAATAAACCTTCACTAAATGCCTGTGAAAATTGAGACTTTGGGAAAATAAAATTCCACTGAAAGTCCACAAAAAATGGACTTCGAGGAAGGTAAACTTCTACTGAAAGTTCATTAAATGTTGAGTCTATAAAATTTATGAAAGTAATATGGCGATAAAGAGATTTGAAAGAAATGGGGGCCAAAATGTGATTTTTAGGAAATTTAAGGGCTAAAATGTAATTCTTAAAAGTATGGGTCAAATTATAATTCTTGAAAGTACAATGGCCAAAATGCAAAAATTTTATGAATCAATATGAAATTGAATAATTTTAAACCTCATTTTGAAGGCACTTAATTGGGCATTTGGAGCCCTTTTGATTAAATGGACCCTTGAAGCCTTCTTGAGAAAATTTATCTTTTAACATTTGATTAATAGACATTTGGAACCCCACTTTGCTGTTGTAAAACAAAATGTTTTTTATATTTTATTTTATTTTATTTCTCTTATTATTATTTTATTATTTGGCCTTTGAAACCTTTTTGGAGAATAAGATAACTAATATTTCTATTAACTTGGGCCATTGGTACAGTTGGACAAGTAACCAAGACAATGCCCCCATGAATTCAAAAATATACAAACCTATCTGGTCACATACTGTCAGATTTACAAGGTTTCACTTAAGCTAAGAAGAGTAAAAAAAACACAAACAAGCAGCAATGTGGATCCATATCCTACAACCATGAATCCAAACATAAGCTATCACTTAAGTAACCCAAGCATGGAATCAGCCTTGTGTTCATATATTAACCTCCTAGACAGTACTACTCTAACCATGCCAGCAGGTTACCCACGAATTAATGTACCATTCTTAATAAGCCTTATCTCAAAATTTAAACTCAAAAATTTTCTCAATTCATAACAAATACCAACTCATCCCCACACAAGTACTCTCAAATCTTAATCCCAAACCAAAATCATTAGGAAGGAAAGCAAAAGATTTGAAATAATGGAGTAAATCAAATTGGTTCCGGCCACTACTCCCATAAGCGGTTGTATCAATAGAAGCTTGCAAACTACAAACAGACCCTTTTATAGCTATATCAACTAACTCATTCTAGCAAATTAACTCATGATCCATCCTTCCAACAAACTCAAAAGGAAGACATCAGGTTTCCCCTCACCTAATTTCAAAAGCACAAAGACTCATCCAGAAAAAAAAAATCTCATGGCATTTAGAGAGCCTCAGCAATAACCACATCTTAATCTCAGGTGAAACGCACTCTAACCCCAGACAATGAATTGATCCATGACTATTCAGAATTATGGGGGTAAGGCATGAATTGAATCAGTGGTGAACTCTCCCACCTAACCAAACCAAGTTAGAAATCATAATCATCACAATAAAGATCAATATAAAACTTATCCAGAAATCACAGGCCATAAATTCAATTACCAGTTTTGAAACACCAAATTAACATGTTAGAAAGCACAATTAACTCTTAAACTACCAGAATAACATACAAGAAATCATGAATCACCTTGAACCCCTCAGAAATTCCTAACCCGAAGCAGGAATTGGCTTCAATTCCTCAGAGCTCTCTGTCAGCCATTAACTCTTAAGCCAGAAGTAGCCCTCCTTTTAAATAAACTAACTCTAATTTCAGAAAGACAAACTCAGTCCTCTCGTTTTTTTTTCGCAATCCTGAATACCTAACATTTGTTGAAAAATTTGCTTCTTCCCTTCTCGGCTTCGCGATCTTCCTGCTTCACTCTCAGTTGGGTTTTTCCTTTCTGCTATCTCCTCCTCTCAGTGATTCTCCCTGATTCTATGGTTATCCCCCTTTGGCCCCCTTCTTCTCTTTCTTCTAATTTAGGATTCCCCCTTTGATCTCGGCTTCGTGCCCCTCTCCCCTTTTCGCATTCTCCTTCTGGGTTTTATAGCTGCGGATGGAGAAGTGTTTCAGAGGTTGGGTTCGCGCGGCACAGAGGCGTGGTGCAGAGGAGTGGAGCCACGGGGAACCAGCAGCACAGTAGGTGGCTGGTCACGCATAGTGATGGTAGAAACGTGGGTGGCTAGAAAGCAGAGGTACGAGCGCTGAGTAGCAGATTTACAGAGGTGTGGGGAGTGATTTTGTTGTAGAGGAAGGAGGCAGAGCAGCGGCGCAGAGGCATGGTTTCAAATCAGTGAAAAGGGGACAGCAGGAATAGGCTGGGAGACGAGTGTCGAGACAATACGGGGGGAATGATTTTGCAGGAGGGGAGAATGGGTGAAGACCCGTGGATTTGGGGAAATTAAGGATTAAAGGGGAATTGGGTCCGGGTTGTGGGTTATCCGGTTTGGGGTGGTGTTGGGCCTGATGGAGATAGGCTTTGGTTGGTTAAGGTATTGGGCTAAATCAATTTTTTTGTTTTGTTTTTTATTTTTTGTTTTTGCTGTTTTTAATTTAATTAACCTTTTTTATTTTTCTTTTCTTTCTTTTTCATTTTTTAATATATTTATTTTTTTATTTATTTTGGTTTTTATTTTTACTTATTTTATTTCAGCGCCTGGACAAAATCCAGTGTTTACAATGTGCAAATATAGATATATCTCATAAATAATATATGGCCAAGTCTGGTAGGTTTATTTCTTTTCCATTCAGTTCACAGCATAGGGTTTTGTTTTTTTGCATTTTCCATCTTGTCAGATTTAGGTTCACATTGATGCTTCATGAATTTGGGCTATTTGAAATAGTATAATTGTCTGTGTTCTTTGTTTTGTTGATTGTACCAAATAATGTGTAACTATTGCACAATGTACCATGATGTCTTTGATCCTAACCAATTGATTTGTAATACAAGCAATTATCTAATGGTGATTTTATATTTTCACAAATTTTTGAATTATCTATTAACCAGTAAACCTAAAATTTTATAAGTGTGTTTCCTAGTAATTGGAAATTAGATTTTCCAATAAACAACAACGATATTTAGTTGAATTTAAGTTAGCATTCTTAGTTATAAATGATAGATATAAGACATTGCAAAAATATGTGTTTTGTTCTGGCAAGCTTGAATTCTGCATGGTTTGATAGAGTAGACATGTTTACTATTTCCCATTTGACGGTCACTCCTCATTAATTATACTATAATGTAATTTTCATTTATGGTATTGATCATTTGTTATTTTCATATGCCATACTTCATGAATGCAGCCTAAATTGAAAAACATATAGTGTGGTAACATATTTTGCCAAATGGATGAAAATTTATGGTTTTTGGTCGCCAATAATTAAGTGGGATTTGACTTTCTGGTTGCATCCATCCTCAGAACATTATACTTTGAATGGTTATAATGGATTTTAGATTGAGATGATATAATTAGACAACGTTTCCTAATTACATTTTCCTTCTTTTTAGGGAGGTGACCTTATAATATGGAGGTTACATCCAACAGATACAGGTCAGACATGGAAGGTCCTTAAGATGTTAAGGTAAGGCCTTTGATTTGATTCATCAATGAACCCTTGCATGTATTATAAATTAGTATCATTGTAAACCAAGCAGCATGACAATTTATGCAAATTTTGGCTTGTTAATATTTATTATATGCCCTACGGTGAATTTGCATTTTCACAAGTTAATAAAGATTTTATATTTTAGTTAGCAAGCAAAGACTATCATTTCAATCATGGTCTCCTTTTGGTACTAATGTATTTCTAATTTATTTCTGAAAATGTATAATATAGAAACAAAGGACATACTTGAAATTGAAATTATAAATGATGATAAAACTACTCATTAGTTCAGGGACACTACATTAAGTGTTTTCTCTAATTGGGTTTCTTCCTTGTCGAATTTTTTTCAACACAAATATTTAAAACGTCAATAATTTTTTTAATCTTTATTTGGACAATCATGTTATGCTACATTATTTTCCTGCTTATCAAGGACTTTTTGTGAAATAGATCTCATCACAAGGACATTCTGGACCTTCAGTGGTTTCCTGATGGTGCATTCATCATTTCCGGATCCATTAATAACAGTTGCATTATATGGGATGTTAACAAAGGTGAGAAAGTCAACACATGTGTGTGTATTTTTCCTATGGTTATGTGTGTGTATGTGTATTTACTTATATAATAAAGTCATATCTTTGATATGTTCTGATGATTCAAAGTTGCTGTTGTCCTTGTTGTTAAAGTGGGAACTTGACTTAGAGTTATGGAGGAGCTTTAAATAGCTACTAAAACATCAATAATCATGTTGTATGCTTAAGAGTAAATGTATGCATGTCCCTTGCTTCATTATATGCAGTAAACCATTTATCTCTTACTTGAAAGTGAGACTAACCATAGAAACATAGCCAAGGAGAATAAGTAGGGATGGTTAACACCCATCCCACTATATCAAATTATCAATAACATTGATTTTTCTTTCTTGCATATGTGCCATGAATGAACAACAAGACATTTCTTATTTTGTGTTAAACAAAGAAGATGAGTTACCATCCCTTTTTGAAAGTCATCATAAATTTTTTATTTGGCTTACTTTGATTAGGTATGTAATACAGAAACCAATTGTGTTTTTCCGGACTTTTTATTAAATTCAGCGTTGAGGTCTTGCTAAACTAGTAAAGGGAATGGTTTCTGAATGGCAATGGAGATGATGTTGCTAAACATTATGTTTCATCTATCTCAACATGAATATATTTATTTTTTTCCTTAAAATTTACCCATCTCTGATACAATTTGGACATTAGAGTTATAATTACAGTAATACCAATTCCAAAGGCATATTTGATTCTTAGTTTTCCCATTAAGCAAACCTCAACAACATATGCTTGCAATGTGTGTTTATTTATGCATCTGCATCATTTATGCTTTATGATGTTCAAATGAGTGTTTATTGATGCATCAGCATAATTTCTATCTTATAATTACCATTGGCACATTTGTATATTTTCCTCTGATTTCCATTCTTGGTTGTGTAGGTTAAAGAGAAAAAAGAATGCTGCCAGCTGAGATAATTTAGAATCAAGAGTTGCAAGTGTTGTGGCTACCATCATGTACTATCTAAATAATGCTTTTAATATATGCCAAAAAGAAAGTGGTTTTGAATTATGGAGCATAGCATTTGGGGCTTGAATAATAAATTACTTATTTCTATCTAATTTTTCTAGCATTAATTTCTTGGTTTTAGGGAATTGAAATGTATGGAATGGGGAACTGGGCAAAATTTGCTGAGCATGCTAGGACAAAGAATAAAGAACCATGCATAGAGAACTTTCAGAATGTATACTTCAACTCCCCATTCTTTCCTCTTCTTATATGATATATATCAAATGAAGTTGTAAACAGTGCTCCTTATTATACTTGTTTTGTCAAGAGAATTTTTAGTATTCAGTTGTTTTGTTTTTGTTTTTGTTTTTCTTTTTCTAGGACATGTCTCTTGTAGTTGGAAAAAATAGAAAAGAGCTACTTCCTATTGCTAAAAGGCATGGTCAAGACAAGAAAGGTCTGTCTCAATACATAATATTAGTCTAATTAGTTTTTGCTAGACCCCTAGGGTATTTTACAAAATAAAAGGAGTATTAAGGGTAGTATTGGCTGGGGCCAAGTACACATGGCATGGAACACATGTCCAATGATCAGTGAAAAAGGGAAGCTGCTAGGCAGCAAAGGAAAATGGGAGGATAAAACAGAGTGAGGGGAGGGGATTATGGGCATATAGAATTTGGTTGTTTGAGAGAGGGAGTCATAGCGCCCATATTGCTAGGGAAGGGTTCTGATTATTGTGTTATTGTTCCAGTTTATTTCTGCTATTTCGGTGTGTTGTTTTCTGTCATTGAAGCATTTGTGGTGCCTTCAGTGAGGTGTCGTTATTAGCTTTCTGCTGCTTCTTAGCTACTGTTACAGTGCTATTTTGCACATTATTCTCAAGATATTAGAGTTGTTTCACTATTATTCTGGTGTATCTCTGTTTTGGAGTTTGGTTCCCATCAGTTGGTATCAGAGCAATAAATCCGAGAATTCCAAGATGAAGGAGAAAGTGGAAGGGATAGACACAGGAATTGCAAAATTGAGAGAATAACTAGGTATGCTAAAGAAAGAAATGACGGAGTCTTTGGAAGAGATAAGGGGCTTCTATAGAAACCAGACTAAAAGAAGTCCAGTACTGGTGAAAGCACAGAAGGGGAATGGACGGATGGTGGAAGAAGCAACGGAGAAGGAGAACAACGAAAGGAAGAAGGCTGAGTTCCGGAAAGAAATTGAAGAGAGGGTGAAGATTCGCAGAGAAGTTTGGTTCCCATCAGTTTTTAAAATTTTTGTGATTTATTTTACGTAGTATATTGTTATGGATTAAGCACATCTCATATATCACTTAATTTGGAAGATATGAGGTTGTAAGCTTTAACATAAGTTCAAACTGGGTGCATGAATAATGAATAATTATGCTTGAAGGCATGGCTACTGCAGCTTGGTAAAAAGATGTATTTGTTTCTAATAGTTTCTTTATATATTTCTTTGGTAAAAGAAGATATGAAATTTATAGTCATAAGAATGAATTTGTGATTCATGATTTTTTTTTTCATTTGTCACTTGTGGTTGGCATAGGGATTACTATCAGTGTCTGTTTTACATGATTTGCCAACCATGGAAATGAATTAAGGAAATGTAATCATTTTTTCATGTACACAAACCTTTGGTATTTGTTGGGCTACAATAAGGCAAAACAACTTCTGGCATTGAACTCATTCTACGTCTATATGTTTCACTCATTGACATAAACATAACTACTTTCTATATATAACATTGATTTAAAAGTTAAAACTTGGCAACTAGACACTAGTTCAAGTGGTTGGGGTGGAGGTAATGGGTCATTATTTGAGCTATCAAAATTGGTTGGTGTTGAGTTTCTTAATGACATAATCTAAGTGACAATTTTCACAAATACTGATCTCATGTGGTGAACAACCAAAGTTGCAATTGTGCTTATAAGAGTATGAAGTTGTTAAAGTGATATTGCAAATAATGTTAATTGCTTCATATAACAAAGCATATTTTCTTCTCCCAGTTGTCTTTTATCTAAACAACTCTTGCTGTTAATACTACTTAGACATTTGCATGTTTTAAATCTCTTTCTCCATAACATGACCGACTACGCAAATATGAAATGCGTTCCCCAAGCAATATATCAGCAAGCACCATGATTTTATTCAGAAATAGAAACAGTCAATGCTTTGACAAGTTAAAAGGCCAGAACTTTGTGTAACTTATATCTGCAATTAATTATGTGTAGTCAGTATACAATGCTGTAAAGAAATCATGTGTAGTAAGTATACAATGCTGTCAAAGAAATCATGTGTAGTTAGTATACAATGTTGTCAAAGAAACATATACATTAATGCACTTTATGTATTTGTCTACCAATCAATGAAAGTTCACATGATAGTTATAATTTGAATCATTGGTGATAAAGTTTCCTAATACTCAATGAAATTAACGTGCCAATCGAATTATTAATCTTACTAATAATATTTTGTTAAATTTTTATAATAATTATTAACTTAGTTGATCTCATTGACGTTGTTAGGAGATTTTTGATAACAATAAGATCATAAAACTAAATATAATAGAACTCACAATATATGGAATTGGTGTATCAAGAAAATCAAGCATTGTCCAAGGCAAAACTTGAAGAGTAAGGCTAGTATAGTGTTAGACATATGTGATCATGCCAACTGGAAAATCTGAAACCAGGGATTATTGAATGCTAATGAACTCATAGGAAGCAACGAACTTTGCCATTGAAATGGACAAATCATGGGAACAAGAGATAGCATTGCAGCAGATAGAACACCCTGCATTGTTTCAAAATAAATGAGCAAAAGTTTATATAACCTCTATGTAGCAAACTAAATTGGTCAAAAACATCAAATAACTATGAAGCTCAAAATATTGTCAAACAAATATGTGGCCATCAATTAGTATGATAGGTGCATTGACTTACCACACATTACTACCACTTGTTTTTCCAACAACACTCCTGTAACTAATGCCAATAGCTGCTAGTAATATGCTGCAAGTTGCAATTTATTGACACTGTCATGCTTTCAGAGTTCAGACAAACACCTTAAGAAAATTATTAAAAGGTCAAGCGAAAAAAGTCTAGAAGGAAGATAAAACTAGCATGACATTCCTTCTCCCATTTTCTAATAAGAAAAATACAACAAAAACAAATTCTTTTGGAAGCATCCATCAGACATCTATAATGCATGGTCAAAAAGTTCTTTTAGTAACTTCTAGATATATTTCTAAATTCTTGAAGACAATACATAAAAGGCTCCTATTCTCACTTAAAAAATAGATCAACCATAGCTTAATGTATGTATTAAAAACATCAACAAAGAGCAGGGATGGTAAAAAAGGGGGCATAACTTTCACTGCATGTCATTATGAAGATATAGAAGTAGGGAGGTTAAGATTAGGAGGAATTCAGATCAATTTAAAAAAAATAGTTAAACAAATTATATTTTTAAAGTTATGGATACTGTGTTCTATCGTCCCAAACGTGGGACGGTAAAGAAGTAGGACCCATTACAAATAATCCTTATTTTAGGTAAAATATAAAATTGTTTTTGATGCAAAAATAAATAAATAGCACAAACATATATTAAATTTTTCTTTATTCTTATTTTCATTCTCTTCTATTTAAGAAAAAATAAATAAAAAACAGGATTGCTTCCACTACAAGAATAATACAGCACAAACATATAAAAAATTAAGTTTAATTATATTTTTTGTCCTTTTATTTTTTTAATTGCTTCAATTTGGTCCTTTTAATTTCAAGTGAAGCAATTTAATTTTTTAACTTTTCATATTGTATCAATGTTGATCATTATGTTAAATTAACATCTAATATTTAACAGCACCAAGTGAGGTGACTACCATTTTGCTAACTATCATTTTGCCACATAGGCACTTAGTGAACACATAGATTATCACATCTGCAATTTTTTCTCTCCCATAACGCAGGGGTTCCATTGTTCTTCTTTCTTATTCTCCACTCCCATTAGCATTTGAGTAAACCATACAAGTCAGTGGATTCCATCATTCAAAGACTTTCATATTGCTTTGAAAATGACTTTGAAGATGCCTTCTGGAGAATGAATCGTGTTTATCCCAATAGCGCTTGGATTCACCTCCTGGGGTTCTAGAGCTATTTGTTTCAGACTAGAAAGGGTTGAAGCCAAAGAAAGGTTTACTGTCGAGTATGGTGGTTGGGCTCATGATAGAACCCATTTTTTGAAGCAAGATTCTCCTTATTTCTCTCCTAAAAAGAACCCCATTTGGTTGTTTGAGCCCTTTCATCCAAAGAAGGGATCTTCTGGCTCTTTGAAGCTTTATTTATTTGACCGTTTGGCTATTAAAGAAGCTGAGGAGAATCTTACTTTATTGCTTTGGGGATTTGGAGCTTGCATTGTCTCAGTGGGATTGGTAATGAATGAGCATGGCAAGGAAGAACTGTTTTTGAAGTTGCGATTGTATTTTCGAAGAGAATCGCGCCGGAAAAAGATGAAGACTCCGACTACCTTTATTTTCCCCCTTTAAATTATTATTTTTCTCTCATATTCTTCCTCCGGTACTGCTATTTCAGCTAATGGAAGTGGAGAAGAAGAAAGAAAAAGGAAGATCTTGAATGATGGAATCTCCTGCGTTTTGTGTTTTGGGAGGAGAAAAAATTGCAGATGTGGAGTGCCTGTATGGCAAAATGGGCTACCTCAGCTTAGCACAATTAAATATTATATGTCAATTTAAGAGATCCATCAACATTTATACATTATTAAAAGTTAAAAGAATAAAGGTTTATTTAGAATTATTTTTGTTTTATTATTTTTTAAAATAATTTTTAAGAATAATTTTTAAAAAAATTTTAGATAAAAAAATTTTTTATCAAATATTTTTATGTTTTTAAAAAATAAATGATAAAAATAAATTAAAATATAAAAAATTTGTTTTTTTTTTTTAGTCATTGTTTTTAAAAATTTTTAAAAATAATTACCTAAAATTTTTTTATTTTCGTAAAACAAAAAAGTAATTTTTTTAAAATTATTTTAAACAGGTCTTAAATTGTTGCAATTGAAAAAAAAGAACAAAAAATGTAATTAAACCAAAATTGTTTTGAAAGCTTCAAATATATAATTTTTTTAAAGTTAAGCATTTAATAACAGTGCAAAACAATTGTGAAAGTTTCACAAATTTTAAAATTTTTAAAAAACTTAAATGGTAAAGTTGATGTGTAGTATTACACCAAAAGGCCTAAAATGAAATAGTATTATGTCATATATTCTACTTAAAAAATGTTTAGTATAATATCTCTTTATTATCATATTTTAGATAATACAAAACATTTATAATATTTATTTGATATATTATTATTATTTAAATATTTAATATCATTTAAAATAATAAATTATGAGATGATATCTCATATCATAAAAGAAAATATAAAATTTTACGTTTGATCACTTTTAATTTTATTAATATCCATAAAATGTAATTTGTCTTTTTTTTATAATTATTAATTATCATAATCAATATGAGAAATTTAAATAACATATTAGATAATAATATACCAAACTAAATATTCACGTAAATGGTAATTTGTAAAATCAAAGTTAAAAATATGATTTTAGTTGTCTACTACTTTCCATAGAGCATATGTGTAATATTTCAAAACCTCTAAAGAGGTTTATGTAAGTCATTCTTGTTGCCTGTGTAGCAAATTCTTGAAGAATTGAGAACAAAAACCTACAAATTAAATCATTACTTAATTAATCCTTAGAGGTGTCACAATGTTGAATATGTATTTTTTGATTATATACATTATCACAAATTTAAATTATAACTTTGTTAATTTTTTGTGATTCATAAAAAAAATTTTAAATTTTCTAATATAAAAGTGGATAACCTACTTTTAACCAAATTAAGAAGATAAATTAAGATATACACTTGTTAATCTAGAAAATACTTAACCATAATACTAGAAAAAAATATATTAATTATACTTTTAGTCCCTAAAAATTTGATAATCATCATAATTTTATTTCCCTAATTTTAATTTTAACAATTCTATGTTTCTAAGTTTACTGGTCAAAACAAATGAATCTACTTAGTCAATTTTGTTCTACATATTAGTATATTAAAACAGTAAAAAATAAATTAATATTGAAATCAGATAACATGTTAAATAAATAAAAAATTAAATCAACTTTAATTTTTGCCAGATAATTGTGGAAAAAATTATTCTAATTAAAACAAAAAAGTTCTATAATAAATAAATTAAAGAGAAAATTTTACTATAATTAAAAGTATAAAAAATAAATTACCTAATTAAAACAGAAAGACAAAAAAATAATAATTCATTGAATCGGAGATTTATAAAAACTAAATAATCAAACTATCTAGGGATAATTAAATTGTTCTGACATAAATTCCTCAACCAAGTAAATCAGAATCTGCCGTGCTCCTAAATGCATCTGCTTGAACCAACTGGCTAGCTAAATCGTTATTGGGAATTATGTTGTCAGCTTTCATCCTCTCCCTAATCCCATATGCTGGAAGCTTGGCATTTATATAGGCCTGTGTTAGAGCTTGGTACTGTCTTAGGCGAGGAGTATAGCCAAATTGTCTCATTCCAAGGAAAATCTTCTCTGAATTATGGATGTCACCCCTCCGTGCATACTGATCCAAAATAGCCATGTAAGTACTAAACAATGGCTTCATCTGGTTCTCCTGGATCATCTTCTGCAAAACAGAGTCTGCCTTCTCAACTTCCCCTGCTTGGATATAAAGTTTCACAAGTGCATCCCAGGTAATTGGGCCCATTCGGCACCCAGTATCCCCAATTCGCTTTATAAGATCCTTGCCCTTCGTTAGCATCTTATTATCTGCATAAATCTTCAGGAGTGCTGCATAGTGTCTCGAAGGAAGCTTCTTCCATTTATTCACCATCATCTCAAAAACTGCCTCTGCTTCTTCAACTTTCTTCAATTTTCCCCAAGCTTCAATTGCTGCCAGACACTCCCCAATCCGAGGATTTGACTCACAGACCTTCCAAATTCTCCTCACTTCGTCATCCTTTTCCAGGCTTGCATATTGGGGAAGCAAAAATTGGCATACTGACCGATTCTCTTCCAAGTTTTCCCCTTCCATCTTCTTCAGTACAGCTTCAGCTTTTTCTTTAAGACCAGCTGAGGCGTAATTCCTAGCCAAGAGTCCCATTACTACATTGTCTGGTTCAATGCCTTCAACCGTCATCATCTCAACAATTTTATCCATTTCAGCAATCTCATTGGATTGGCCTTTTGAATCTATTAAGATTTTATAGGTATCAAGAGAAGGTCTGACATTCTTTTCTTCCATTAACCATAACACATGAGCTATTTTCCTCCTATCATTCCTCTTATACAGACGAAGCAACTGGTTACAAGAAAATGCTGTAACAGGAAGCTCTAAATTCTTTATTTTATTAAAAATTTCCTCTGCTTTCTTCGCATTGTTCTGACTAACACAATTAGACAGTAAAGTTACGTATATTGCCTGCCCTCTAAAGGATTTTGGAATACTCTCAATGTACTGCTCAGCCTTGTGAAGGCCACGCACTTTGGCAATCAAATTAAGTCGAGATGCATAGTCTTTCTCAATAAAGTCAATCTGCTTTTTATTTGCCTCGAGCCACTCCGAGAGCTAGAACCAAAAAAGAATCAATATAGAAAAAGTTATGCTAGAAAACACCCTCTTGTAAAAATGGAAATCTGAGAAAAATGTCAAATATAAACCAATAATCCTTACGTAGAGATTAAAAAAGAAATGCTTCTTCTGTACATCCAAAAAAAACACCTTTCTACAACAATAATAGGTAAGAAGCAAGCTAATCAAGTAACTGATGACAAGATGCCCAAACCATATGTCAGTGTTTTCAACAGAAGAACAATGCCATGTTATTAATAGCATATGCATAACTCATCAATGATCACTGCGTCAAAAATGCCTATAACTCTCTGCAGCTATAACTAGTAAGAAATAGAGTCTAAACGAAATTCAACAACCGGTTACAGGTATAACTACCAGTATTAATGCTTAATCCATATCCACGTCCCTTATCCTCATTACCAAGATAAAGCAGGGAAACAATCTGGGAGAAATTATAAGAAGAAAAACAAAAAAAAGAGCAACATTCCTCTTTAAAAGAAGAGAAAGATGAAGAGCACTAGGTAACTGGCCAAACAAGCCCAAAATCCAATAGCAAGCTGGTTTAAAATTTATTTGATGAAAATACAACTGACAAGAATTTAACATCATTCCTGATATCAATCCTCCCACAGTAGCAACAGAAAATTTTCAAACAGTCAAGTGTTATAATTTTAGCCATGTACCAATAATTCTTGTTTGAAGGAATACCTAGTTAGCTTCATGGGTACTTTTTTACCATTGACTTCAAACTTTGAAGAATTTCACCCATTTAGTAAACCTATACCTGAGAAATTAGAAGCAACAACCAATTTTCGATGGCTATATTCAGGATAAATGAAAATTATCACAGTTTATCCAAAAAAGAAATATAAGGTTAAATAAGCATAGCATAATAACAAACACTAGCATTATTTTGCTCTAGAGTAATAGTTTTGAAGAAATGATTATACCAAAGGGAAATATCAGAGCTACAAAGAAAATTGATAAAAAGCAATCAAAATCAAATATTTACATATATAAAGTAATGGGCATATAGATTAGTTTATTAGCATAATACTTCAAAATTTCAATTGTGTAAATTGGAAACAAATATAAACTTGACAAATTACCTGCAACGCCCTCCCATACATTCGACGCCTGCGAAAATTCATTATGGCCAAAGAGATCACTGGCCTGCTTAGTTCTCTCCCTTCTTCAACCCATTTCTCCAGAGCATAATGAACAGAGGAGCCTGGAGCATTTATGATTGCCTTAAATAATTCTGATTCAGCCCATCTCCCTGTTGATTTTTTCTCAGTTGCATCAATCTCAGTCTCTGATAACTCCAGTTCATTTTGTGGTTCCTCATCAGATAGGTCTGGATCTTGTTCAGAGATTGGTTCATCATTTCCATTGTTGTCATGTATTTCTTCAGCAGGTGTATCCAGTTCAGATACCCCATCTTCCAAACCACCCTCTTCTTTATTGCTTCTACCAGCCAGTGAAAAAAGTTCAAGTCTACTCCCAATAAATTTCAGGGAAGCATGTCCTGTGTGGCAAAATGTTTTAAATGACAGAAATCTGCTACATGTTATTTGAGGAGACTCAGAGATACCAGTCTCATCTTCTACACTAGTAGTTGGTGTTAATTTGACACTGCAAGCACCAGATGTTCCTACATTGAATCCTCGGCTCCTACAAACAATGCAGCATTTCAAGGAGAAAATGCTTCAAAATAACCAATAATGCAGGATCTATATATATCAGAAAGTTGTGTAATAACCATATCAGATAAATCTAACCAAAAACTTCAGAAGCATGGATTTATATAAACCATGTAAGGTGCCGCTATGCTAATTCTCAAATTGGTTGCTTTTGAGAAGCACCTCTTAGTAATTACCGAAAATTTTCTTCTGTTTTAACAAAAAGCAAAATAGTATTAATTGATTCTATATTACAAAAAATTAAACAAAACCGCACCCTTAGGGTGCATTTGTTTTGTGAAAATATTTTCTTTTTTCTTTTTCTTTTCTTGAAAATAGTTTTCGTTTTTGAATTTTCAATTTTTTAAAAATGTGCTTGCTTTCAATTGTAGTTTTATTTTCATTTTCATTTTTCATTAAATTTTTGTTGATATAATTTAGGCATAGTAATTGTCTTTTTATGTTTTTGGTGATCTCCCCAAATTTTTTTCATAACTATTAGTGATTATGGCTAATAATGTAGCTATAATAAACTATCTATTTATTATTTGAAAGAATGATTTAACAAAATTTCAAAGTTTACGTAATTGAATAACAAATATAGACCCAGACCAGGCTGCTATTTCAATCATTTCCGAGAGAAACTTAAAAAAAAAAAGGAACAAGAACAAGAAATATCTCAACAATAGTGCGACTTCCGTTCTAACCCCATTTCTCCTTAAGGAATGATATCCCATGGATAACCGAAACCAAAATTAAGTAAATTTTCCATTGAATAAACAGCAGAACAGAAAGATAGAATATGGGGAACCACAAACGTTTAACTATGCGTTCAAATTTCCCCTGCTTCCTCGGCGAAGGCATAACATCGCAGAAAGCTGGAGTTGCGTGTTAGATTAGCCAACGCCCAACATCAATTTTCCTTCCACATAGCACTTACCTGAGAGGAACCGAAGCTCGACGAAGTGCCCGCATGGTAATAGAGCACTTTCGTTGAGAAATTTAAACAGGAATGCGGAAATGGAAGCAGCAAGCAGCGAGTAGAGTGGTACTTGTAGAGTGGTGAATGCCGCTGGTAGGGCATGAAGTATGAACGCTTATTTATACCCTTAAACTCAAAGCCCTCCAATTTTCTCTCTTATTATTTATGATATGCCCCTGAGTAGTTTCTGGAAATTGCAATTGCCCCCTCCATTGCCTTTCTCCTTTTGGCAAATGCTATTTTTAGTTTTGTTACAAGCTCTTACTAAAATAATATGAGAAATAATATTTTAACACTTTTCTCTCTTATATTTTTTTTATAATTTAATTTTTATTTTAAATTTATTATAAAAATAATAATAAATATAATTGATAGATGATTTAAAAAAATAATAAAATAATATATATAAGAAGAGGTGTAAAAAAAATATAAAAATAACATTGCTCCTAAAATATTTATATAAAGAAAATATTTTAATTGAATTCTATTAATATTAAAATGCTCAACTCAAGCAAAGATTTTCATAAAATATTATGAGATATTATTTATGTGATAGTAACATTTCTCTTATTTTTTTATGTGCTAAATATCCTTCTTTATTCTTTATGAATTTGTTATGTTTGTAGTTTTCTTTTTTTTCTTTTTCTTTTTAGGCTATATTTAGAAGTTTAATAGAAAATACAATGAAATGGAACATAAAGAAAACGAAATGAACATAACAGCTTTATCTTCTGTCTGTTTGGAAGTTTAATATGAAAATAAACGAAAATTTTATTCTCTTAGTTTCAAAGTTTAAATAAAAATTAACATATTGCTAAGCATTATAAATACCAAATTAAATTATTTCTTGTTTAATAAATAAAATTTCAGTTTTATTTAAATGTATCGTAATGCTATTAAGTGACTTGTTTTAAGTTTATTCCTTTATCAAAAATAGAGTTGAAGCGAAACGATTATACATTTATAATACGTTATATGTCCCACAATAGATTTCATTTTTCTACCCTTTATTGTGAGTGGATGACTATTCATAATTATTACCTTAACACTAAAGTAGAGTAGACATCACAATATGCACATTTTAAATATAAAAAAATTTAAATTGTAATTCTAAATTCATAATAATAATAATAATACAAATAAATGAAAATAATATTTAGGGATGATAATTTAATGCATATAATACATGAGTTGAAGGAAGAAAATGATAATTTCTTATGAAAATTAGATTTATGATGATAATTTCATATAGAAAATTCATATTTTAGGGAAGGGATGAAATGAAAGCAAGAAGGAAAAAAATTAAATTTGAAAAATATGAATATATAGTATATTAGGTTATAAAAATAAAGGGAAAAATGTCAATCAATAAACAATATTAAGTGTTTCTCCTCTTTACCCCTAATTGGAAAAGGAACAAGAATTGATGTTTTTAAATGGAAGAAAAGGAAATTATTCCCCTCTTATTCAATTCCTCTCCTTAAGTTTTAAAACTTGCATTTGCAAAGGGAAATGTTTCCTTTTCATTAATTTCCATTCGATTGATTCCCATCCTCCCAAACACATTGTTAATGTTTCCTTTGCAAATACCATTTTACTTTTAAAAAATTACTATAGTGTAAATGTTGTGAAAGGGTATTCAACTTATAATTGAGTAAAAATGTAACAAATTTTGATGTGAATTTTAATTTAATTAAGAACTTTTTCCGTTGGTTTTCCCATTTCACTTTGGTAGCAGCACCATTAACGATTGAAGATGTTTCGGAATTTTGATGCTGCTCGACAGACTACAACCTTATCATTAGACTTCAGAAATGGATCAGAGAATGAGAAATGGATCAGAGAATGAATGCTTAGGCATCCCAAGAAAGGATAACCTTTTATGTCATAGTGGTGGAAAAAGGTATGTTATAGCACAGTTCAAACTACAGCAGGGCGAATTTAATAATATTCAGGCAATCTCATATTTTCATGTAATTTTGTATTTGAAGCCAGATCAGCACTGCATCTGCAATAGAGAGAAAGACACAGGACTTCCATACGTCCTTCTCAACCACAGAAAAACAATGAAAAAAAAAAAAAAAAACTAGGCACCAGGAAATTAGGCGGCACCAGCACTGCATCCTTGCATCATATTGAATGTCTTTAGACCATTTGAAGAAGCCAAGAAGCATTAGCATGAGAAATGGTTTTACCCGTTGAAGTTTTGAGAACACTAGTTTCAGTTTCAGTTTTTCACAGCCTAAAGGTAAAGAGAATTTAAACAAAGTTTACAACTGAGAAAGCCCTTTAAAAATGAATAAAAAATACTACAATGTATGTTCTATCTGGTGTAAGAGAACCTGACAATACTTGTATATCTTGATCATTGACAGTAAAATTCTACGTGAACTTACATATGCAAAAACTAGTGAAGAATCTCCAGTTATACAATTTGAGAGGGAAGGTTAAAGCATAGATTACCGAAAAGATAGAGGTTTAATGGCAAGGCAGGAAAAAAAGAACAAAACGAAAATCATCCTACTTAAAGATGGAGACAACGCCATAGCCGAAATAGCAAGGCAAGGCTATAAAAGAGCAAACCGCACCACATCAAATAGCAGAGACAATTCGAAAAATTACTTTGGACACTGCCCTACTTTATTCTGCTTCTGATAATCAACAAACATCAACTTTAGGAGCTCAATCTAAGAAAGGAAAGAATCTCAGGATCGTCTAAGATTTGAGTAATAATAAAAAGAGATAGACTCAGCAAAGAAGTATAAAGCACTCATTCAGTTGATTGCAACGCTAATAGAAGATAAAATTGGATTGGCGGCGAGCAACAGTCAATCCACGTCTACAGAAGAAGAACAGTCAATGTCTTGTAGGGTAATTTTTCCCATGTATAAATCATTTATATGATCAGTACAGAGAGGAAGGCATCTTTGGTTCAGGCTTTCATGAATTGCACCCATCCCTGGGACCCATTTCTCTTTGTCCAATGGGTTCACGTTTAAGCTGTTTTGCAGCAAACGTACCCGATAAAATACTGTAGTTGTCCTGTCACAGAAATGAACAATACAATAGGATGGGGGCTCATCAGATGCCAATCTGATTACAGCCAAAGATAAAACCCCGTCTACAGGTTTCGGATCCAAGAGATTTCCCTCTCCCATCATCTTAACCTCTTTTTCTGTGGGAAAATGAGCCTCTTCATCTCCATTCATCGCATAGACTTTCAAATCTTTGCTGTAATGCTTGATGGCTTCACGTTTAGTGGATTCATGCTTCTCTGCTAATGTCAAGATACAAGAAAACCTCAAATGATAAGTTATAACAGTTTTGACCATCTTGAAGTTCTGGCAGCAGCAGAAGAAATCAAGCCACCTTCTTGCTATGCCAGCATACCACTTGATAATATCAGCATCCTCAAGAGCAACGAGGAATTCTATTGGCCTCGGACGACCCATATGGTTTGTAAATCCAACCATCCTTACAGCCTTCCTGATGAGTACTATTGGTGCATGAACTTTCATACAGAGCCTTGTCAAATCTTCAACTGTGCTCTTTGCATATTTTTGTTCTTCCTCTTCCTCTTCTCTCCTTTTTTCTTCCTCTCTTGCCTTATTAGCTTTTCTAGGATTCAATTGTTTATCTACCTCCTCTTTAAACTTATCATATGCATCAACAAGCTCTGGTGGTAGTTGGTTTCTAATGTGGCGTAAAGAAAGAAAATCACCAGCTGATAGCTTTTGATGCCATTCTTGACACTCATCTATGTTCCCCAAAAACTCTTGCACTACTTCATCCGCCCAAGATTTGAAAATTTCTCTGACTTCATTTTCAATATCGAATTCAAATTTGAACCCATTACTTTGCTTCAGCTTCTTATAAACATGACTAAATATCTTCAATCCCAATTTTTTTCTGTTCCTTTCTCTAGCATTTTTCAATTCAAGAGATCGAACTTCCTTCTGCCTGAGATACTTCTTTCGCGCCCTGATAGCTTTCTGTGACAGAGGAGGGCGCAAAACTGAAGGTGGAACAGCCTGCAATTCCATTCCAAGAAAATCAATCTTCTCTGATACGGCACTATGAATAGCTGTATTCACTTTGTCAACCTGTAACTCCAAACTAAGCTCCAAATGTTTCACAACTTGCTTCATTAAGTCCATTGTAAAAATCTTTGATCCTGATGTTATAATAAGTATCTCATCTAAGTACCTCACTGCATATATTTTCAAGGGCTTGTAGAATACATCAGATGTTGAAACAATTAGCTTGGGAATCTCTTGATTTTTCTGAAGACGTATGTTTTGAATTTCTTTATCCAACCCATCAAAGTATATATTTATCAAAATGGGACACAACCCACATTCCTGGGGAAACCCCCTTCCTAGATAAGCACTACCCAGTTCAATTTGCAGAACCTGATATTCAAACAGCCTCTGAATCAAATCAATCAAAATACTATCTTGTACCTTATGTTCCATAAACAAGCATAACTTATCTACATGCCTGCGGCCAAACTTCTGACGATTAAAGCTTACAGTAAAACACCAGGTAGGATTATGTACTGAGTTTTTCAGGTACCTTATAGCCGTGTGCCGTCCCATTCCAACACGAGCACCGTAAGCGAACGTCACGAACCGTTCATCATACACCACTTCCAATACCATCCTAATAGCCTCAATCAAGACCTTCAATTTCAAATTGGGTAAAACCAAAGGTTCCCCTTTCTTCCTCGAAGGCAGTATTGTGACGCAACAGGCTCCAACATCGAACCTATTCTCGCAGAGTTCTCGACCCATCTCTTCAATGGAGAACCGTCTGGAGACCGAGTGAATAAGGCAAGGTGAAGCAGGCGAATTAGGAGCACTGTTGGTATGTGGGGTTGTGAGGTTTTGGCACGCAGTGAAGAGGACGCTGGGCAAAGCGACGACATTGGTGACGAGGTCGGAGAAGTTACCGTGGTTGTACTGTTTGAGAACTAGGGTCTTGAGCTGGGTTTTGGTAAGGGGTTCTTGAGGTATTTGCTTCTTACTTTCTTGATGCTGTGGAAGTTGCAGTGCGTGAGTGGAGTGAAATCTCAAGTAAGAGTAAGAGAGCCTGATCTTCTGTATTCGACTGATGTTCAACAGTATGGGCATGGAAGGCAGAGAAGGGAAGATTTTGGGTTGAAAACTTTATGCCAAGAACTGAACCCACACTTCTTCCCTTTCAATGTTATTCGTCACTTTTTTTTTTCATTCCAAACATATTAAAGAAAATTTTCACAAGTAATACCAGAAAAATAATAAACTTTCCTAAATTATTTGAAAGTTTCTTTTGTGAATAAATAAAATATATTTAAGAAAAATAAACTCTCAACCTTCAAATCATCTAACATTTAATATTAAAAAATATTATTTAATTTTTTTTTATAAAACACTTAAACTAATTCTTTTAGACAAATTATTTCAAAATTATTCACTAATTTCCTTACCAATTTCAAAGTAACTGTATGGACAATTCTTTGGTATATATAAACAAATTTAACTACAAACTTGATAAAAATTGATAATTGATTTTATATTTTAAATGTAATTTTATATGCAATTTTTGCAATTAACTATAATTATTTTAAGTTTATTGGAAAAATCAAATTTACATCAAATTTATATAAAATTCTTTTAAACAAAAGGGTGAACGAGTGAGTGCCAGGGAATTAGGGCCCCGTCCGTATCTCTTTTTTTTTTTGGGAGAAGGTCTTTTTTCAAAAAAAAAATCATTTTGATAAACCTTAACTATTCGTATCTCCTTTTTTTTTAAGGAGAAGTTAAAATAAATGAGTTTTTTAACTTTAAGAAGAAGGTAAATTTTTTAACTTCTTTAGTTAAAGAAATTGACAGAAGGAGAAATAAAAAAAAAATTTTACTACATTTGAAAGTAAAATAGTATCTCCTTCTGAAAAAATACTTTATTTTTTCAGAATCACCTTCTCCTTCTCTAAAAATCATTATTTTTAAAGAAGGTCCGAACAGGCCCTAAGTCAACTTCCAATTTAAAAACGAAACATTAGGAAAATAATGGGGGGTTGGGTCAATAATGTTGGGCCTAACATCGGGGCCGTGGACAAGATGTAGAGCTGCTGAGACCGACTAGTGGGTCAAGCTTGAGTGGATTCCTAGTCCCAGTTCGTGTATCTCGGTTGCTCATTTGCCTAGGCTGGGCCGGGCCATAACGATATGTGGATCAATATTAATAATTGGCGATTGCTCCCCTACTCTGGAGTATTAATACGTAGGGTTTTTTATTTTTAAAATTTTATTTTTTTATTTTTTTATTTTTATTATATTTTTTATTTTAAGAAATAAGTTTAAAGGATTTAAGAAAAATTTAAAAAGTTAAAAAAAAAGTCAAAAAGAATTTTTTTTTTACTTTATGTTGTTTTTTTATTTTGTTTTTTTAATTATTTTAATAGTTATGTTAAAAAAATTTTAAAAAAATCTTTTACTTTTTTTTTTATTTTTTTCAAATTTTTTTTAATTTCTTTAAACTTATTTCTAAAAATAAAAAATATAAAAATAATTAAACAATTAAAAACTAAAATTTAAAAAATAAAAAATTCTACTCTGGAGTATCTATACTCCAAAGTAGGGTAGAAGTTCCTTAATAATTAATTACATAATTATTAAAGTTAGGGTTGATAGTGTGAAAAAATATTTTATATAATTATCATCATCATTGTACAATTAAGATTTACTTTTTTAATTTTACTTTTGTTAAAAAATAACTTTTACTTGTGTATTAAAATTTGACGACCTATTGGTGTCTCTTTAAATTTATTATTTTAAAGCATAAAACTTGCGTGATTGATGAGAGTGAGAAGAAGGAATGGGCCATGGGGATTGACCCAAAATATAAGTTGAAGTGGAAGTTAAATCTTAAATTTGATGAAAATAGGTCAAGTCAGATTAGGTTTTATTTAAAATAGGTTAATTTCGCATGGTAAAGTTATAGTTTGAGTCTAACTTATTGATCTACTATAGACTAAAAAATAGGCCTAATATTATTTGTTTATAAAATTTGGTAAGTTTAGCCTAATCTGTTAGCTTATTTAAGTTTATCAAAAAATATGTGAAAAATAGGTCTCGGCCTACTAATATGAAAATAAGCATTGGCTTATAAAATCAAATATAAGACAATGCATATTTTTTACCTATATAAATAAATATAAGTTAATATCTATTTTTAAAAATTTTAGTTATAAAAAAATATTTTAAATATATAAAATAAATATATATATATATTATAAAATTAAATATAGATTAACCTGTATTTTTAATATAAATATTTATTTTATTTAATTAAATAAACTTATATAAAAATTTTAATATGATTTAAATTACTAAAAATAATTCACACTAAACTAAATTGTGGCTCCGAGTACCCCGTCTAACTTATTTATACCTCTAATTCCAAGGTGAGGAAGAGGAAAAGAAAGAAGTTTCGAGGAAAGGGGGGAAAGCGGAAGAAAGGACAAGCACAGCTGTTTAGGTTGGAAATACAGGGGTAGTGTTTTCAATTTGGTCCCCGTCAAAACCAAGGAACAACGCATATTCCAAACCAAACAGGAGAATGTGAGTGTGATGGTCATGGATCACGGTTCATGGATGGTTGTCGTTTTCTTATTATCCCCTGCATCTGCACGTTCTTCGTAACCCACTACACCCAAACAAAATACGGAGCACATATTATACAAAACCCCGCTCCTTCCTTGCTCCTTCTTCCCCCCGCGTCACGCCAAACAGCCATTTTCCATGACTTTTCTTTCTCTTCACTTTGTTTTTTTAGCCTTCACTAGCATGAAAGGAAATGAATGAGACAAGAAAGAAATTGAAGAGTTGTTGTTTTTTTTTATTTGAGTGATTAATTAATGAAAAATTAAAAAGTTCAAAGTTATAAATAATTTTAATAGAATTTGTATCATTTAATATGGAGAAAATAATAATTACGTGTTTCTAAATAAAAGTAAACAAAAATATTGGCGATAGTTTAATGAGAAAATAAATGAATTGATTCCCATTTGTGTAATATTGTTGTTCCATGAATCCTATTCCAATCTCACTCACCAATCACCGTTATTTAAGAATTAAGAGAGAGATTTTCAAAATAACGTTTTAATTAATACCATAATGCTTATTAAATATGCAATGGGATTCCCTTGTATTATATTAATTATGATAGCGTGTTCAGTTTAAGGGTCGGGCAGGAATCATAAACGTTTGTAAATTATGCTAAACAACCAACAATAGTCAATAAATAAAAATGATGAAGGGAAATTGGGTGACTTAGACCGAGTTTACACCTCTAATCAAAGACAACGCTTTATACAATGACATAACTCAACCAAAGGATGCTAAAAAACTTCGTTAAGCCCCTACATATTTGAGGTTACTATAGGGCCAACATTTTTACTGTCAATAATATTTGTTTCATAAATAATTTGTAAGTGCTGTTATAAATCTCCTTACTTTTGAATGAGGTAATATCTCATCCCTCTCAATTATATTTAGAAAAAATATATTATAAAAATAAAAATAACGTTTTTTAATCTATTTATTTACCACGCTTCAAGTGCAGATTATCGTTCCCTTTCACACTCTGATTATCTTCAATCTTCCGTGTTTATTCACTTAGTAATGATATTTTTCTTGATCCGGAAAGTGAGGTGAGATGAAAATAAAAATGAAACGAATTAGGAAGAATATTTAAATATTGATTGGATATTCTTTTATTAATGGAATGAGATATATGCAGAAGGGATTCTAAATTGTTTCAATATACCTTTTACTCTAATTTTTAAACCCACAAAATCACTCTATTCTATCAATTATCATTATAATCATTGGCTTTTATTACCCGGTTTTAATTTTTAAAATTATAAATTTTAATTTTTTAATGATTTTTATATATTTTTTTTAAGATAAAAGTTAAAAAACTTTTGAAAAATTTTTATAACACAATAATTTAAAAATAAAATAGGAAAACAAAAAAAAGTCAAAAAATCTTTTTTTTTCATATTTTTAAATTGTTTTAAATTTTATTTTTAAAAAATAAAAAATAAAAAAACCTAGGATAGATTTTACCATAATCATCCAATTACTTTCTTCCCATTCCAGTCTTTAAATCTCGTTCTTAGTCTAATTAACTTAACAAAATATTACTTCTAGATAATAATTAATTTAATGTTTATTAACAGCTTTATCAGTATCTAAACATGAGCAATTTTCCGTATATGTCATTATTATTTAGATGTATTCTCACATATTTCGGAATTGGTAATTCTCAACTCACCAACATAATCGATGGACCGTTAAATTTTGATTTATATCACATTTTCTTAGTTGAACTGACCTTGAAAATTATACACCAAAAACTGAAAGAAAATAAAAGGTTAAAAAGGAAAATCAAGAAGGAAATAATCAAAGAAGTTTGCATTCCTCGTTTGATCATGACCATCCATCATAATCATCTTTGCAGCTCCATCATACGAGAGAAGTCGTCGAAGCATACAAACCCATCTCCGTTCCTATCAACACCTTCTATCATGCGCTGGCATTCCCCTAACGTACACCGCTCGTCTCCAATAGCCTTGAAAACCCGCAACAACTCCTCCGCCGAGATTTTCCCGTCGTGATCCGTGTCGAAAACTTCGAACGCATCCCTCAAGTCATCTGAATCACATGCCGGTTGGCAAATCGAGCCGATCCGGCTCATCAGCGCCTCCACGCTGATGCATCCTCGGCCTTCCTGATCCACCTCGCTGAGCATCATCAACACCTCCTCTTGGCTCGGCGGTTGTGCTCCCAGCCGGGTCAACAAGGCCTCCAGCTCTTCCCTGGAGATGATCCCATCATTATCGCGGTCTATCAGCCTGAATGCTTGAACCAAATCGTACTGAATATCGACCGAGATATCGGACCAGTCCCCAGAGACCTGGGGCAACACGCTGGTGGGGGTTCTGGAACCGGCGGCGCCGTTTGCAGTTTTGTGGGGTGGCTCCTCTGAGGAAGAGGACGATGTTCCGGAGCTAAAGGAAGGTGGGTCGGATCTGGACACAGCGGAGCGTTCCTTCTTGGAGCGAAACAGACGTTTGGGGCTGAGCCTGAGGTTTTTGGGGTTAATATTGATGAGCTTCATTGGGTTAAAATGGAAGAATGTGAAGAAGAGAGAGAGGGGAATAAGAGAGAAGAGTAGAGGGTTGAGGGGAAAGAGGGGGAAGATTGGGGGGTTAAATGGGGGGCGTGAAGGCCGTCCCATCAACTCCATTGCTGGCATTCGGGAGCTTCCAGGAAGTTTCCTATGGTTGAGTTTTAAAAAGGGTGGTATTTATATGTTAATTAGAGAATATCAATATCCATATTCCATTCCATATTGGTAATATTTTAAGTCTTACTTTCTTTTGAATTTTGCGTCTGAAATGGATTTAGCCTTTTCAGTCGACTTTTTATTTAAATTATTTATTAATTTTTAAATAATTAAAATTAAAATACATATAAAATATGTTTACTTTACTAAATAAATTTTAATTATTTAAAATTAAATAAAAAATTAACATTAAAAAAAATTGAATTTCTTTTTAAGAAAAGACTGAAATATGATTTTATAAAGTAAGTGGTGCTTGTGGTGTGACATATGGCACTTTCTCTTTGTTTTCTTCTGCTTCACTTTTATTTTGGGGTAATCAAAAGTGGAGCAATTGAAGGAAAAGTTGTTTTTTCTGTATAACTGCTCTTTCTTTTGTTTGCTCTCACAGGTGGCATTTTGTTTGGTTTTAATAAAAAAAAATTATATTTTTCGAGAAATAATTTTTTTAAATAAATAATTTTTTATTTAAATATAATAATTAAAAATAAATTTTAAATCAAAAAATAAAATAATTTTTCTCTTATTTATTAATTTTTTTTGAAGAAAGATAAAAATTAAAAATTAAAAAAAATTTAAATTTTTTTTAAAATAAGTTAAAACAAATATTTAATTTTTTTATTATTTTTTAAAAATTTTCTTAAAATAAATTCATAATTCAATATTTTAAATGTTAAATCTAATGAATTAGTTGAAATAAAAAGTTACAAGTTAATAATTTAATTAAGGTCGAAATATAATAAAATAATATTTAAATTAAATATTATATTTTTAATTTATAATTTATATAATTTATAATAATAATTATATATATTATTTAAATAAACAAACAAATAAAAATTATAATATACTTGAATTACAATTAAAATGTTATTTAAAATAATTTATAGATAACATTTATTAAAAAATTAAATATATTAAATACTTTTTATCAAATTATTTGCATTGGCCCTCCTTCCGTCTCCCTTTCCCTCTTCGTTTTCCAATTTCGTTTCTTCTTTCCAATACTCCTCCCTCCATCTCTGCTCCTTTCCTCTTTCCGAAACCCATTATTTTTTATTTTTGATAAACCATCCAGTTTTCTCTTTACATGAGCCATCCCCTTCCACATCCCCTTCCCTCTTTCTTTTCCTTTCCTTTTCCCTGGATGCAATCAACAGATGCTCTTTCAGGTACCGGCCGTTTCTAATATCTCCTTGGCCCAGAACCTTTCCTCCTCCTTCTTCTTTAACCCCTTTCCTCCTTCTTTTCCCTTCTTCTCACAATTGCACCTTAATCTACTGATGTTAGTTGACTTGCTCCGTTGTGAGTTGCAAGGTAGACAACGATAGAGTTGTTAATTTGATCTCTAAACTCTCCATTTGATTTCTCTTCTTCTTATTTTTCAGATTTTTACTTTCTTTTCTTCTTCTTATTCCTATCCCTTCATTTGACTTGCATTCCTTTTTTGTTTTTGGAAAAATACCTAAAACGCCACTATTTTACTTAAATATTACTAAAATTAAAAATAAGTATAACTGGTGACTCGATCAATTTTGTATTAGTCACAATTTTTTCACTGATTTTTCTTTCAATTGATTTTAAGATATTCCAGACCAGTTAAGGATCTGATTTCGAATCAAATTAGCAGGGATGGTTCTGTTTTCAAAATCATGCATCCACTCCTATAGTCCTATTTATTTTTATTATTTAATGTTGTTATATATATAATTTTAAATTGGGATAACACATAAAATTTGATAAATTTGATTTATATAAATAAATCATATTATATATATATATATATATTTATAATTAATTTAATATACTTATTTATAATAAATTGTTTTACTTAAAAACTTAACAGTTTAATATTGATTAATAAAAACAAAATAGGAAGGCTATTGGATTTTTTATTTTTAAAATTTTAATTTAGTTATTAAAAATTCTATTTATCAACAAAATACATATTAGATGATTAAATTAAAAGAAAAAATCTTTGAATGGTTAAATTAGAAATTTACAAAAAACTTCAAGACCAAAAAAGTAATTTAATCTAAAAATTATATAGCTTTTCGAATGATTTCAAAGATAAATTTTAGGCTAGTTTACACATGAATATAGACTGTTACTTTTCATAAGATTTTAAGAGTAGATTCTCATTCATTTTTTGAAGTACGTTAAAATTTAACAATGGGAGAATATATTTCAACTAAACCGGAACGTATTTGGATTTGATATAACTGCAACGTGTCCAGTCGCTGAACCACTATGATTTAAAATAAAAAAAATATCTTAGACACATATCGACCAAAACAAAAATTAAATATTTTGGTACAGAAGATACGTTGATTTGTTTGGTTGAAAGTTTGGTACAGAAGATAGGTGGCACGTTTTTAGTGGTTCACCGAATTTATGATGAATGGCCTCCCCAAGAAGTTGACTGATTTTACAATCTCAAAGACGTTTTGCCTGTTCAGAGTCGGAGAATTTAGCTCAATTTAACTCCTCCTATTTTAATTCTTTATAGTTTATAGTACATGTATTTTAAGCATTATAAATAAATAATTAAGATTTGAAGGGATTATCATTTCATGAGATTCGGGAGCTTTGTTAGTCAGTGATCCCATTACAAAATAAATAAAATATTTTATTTATATTAAATTATTTGTTATTTTAAAAATTTTATTTTGTTTTAAATTATTTATCGTTTTATATCATTAATAAAATATTAATTATTATTTTTTTAATATTATTTTTATTTATTATTATCTTTAGTATAATAATAACAAGAGTTTAAATTAATTTTAATAAGAATAATTTAGTTAAGTATAATTATTTTTTATTAAAATTAAAATTATTTAATTATTAAAATATTAATTATATAAGCAACCACACGAATCCCAATCTATAATAAATTAATTATTAGAATAGATTGTGGAGCAAATGAGAAGAGAGAGATGGACCTATTCTCACGCAATCAAATTGCCTGCCTACTCTTAAATTCCATGGAACCTGCATCCATGTTTTCCTAACCAAAGTCTTTTCCTTTTCCAACATTTTCCATTTGCTTTCCTTTGCTTCAACTAATCCTCTGACTCTGTGTTGCTAAATATTCTCTTTCTGATTGAGCATTGGACTCAATTTAAAATAGTGTCATATGAATTATTAACTCAATTATCTATAAATTTAAAATATATAAAGTATTTAAATTGGGGAATGATCAAACAATTTCCTATATTTCAAATAGGCGTAGTTTTTCATTGTCAAATATTTTTATCTCCTTAATTGCAGCCTTAATAGGGGTAGGGGTCCATTGTAAATGAATTACAGACAGAATATGGTCGATGCGATTCTCAGATCACCGGGTCATGTACTTTCAATTTCGCCATTATTCAACGATTTCGACCCATTTGCCATTTGCCAAGTGGATGAATAGTTAACCACTCTTTCCTCTTGGGGCCAAGTAAAATTCTATCCTCATTCCTCAACTATCTTTACGACTTTTCTACTAATTATTTCTCATTCATGATATCATCATCGTATATTGTTTAGATGTAATTTTATTAAGAAAATCCCAAATTTCTTTGGATGAATTGTAATTTTTAATTTTTAATTGCTATGGCAGGATGATTTGATTTTGATGTTCAAATTATCTTATAGTCAAAATTATCCACCACGCAATTAACTTCTTTTTTTAATTCAGTATTCAATAATTTCAAGAAGGAAAAAAGATAAGAATAGTGAGAATTTTCCACGATCAAGAATAAGAGTGAGTAGACATATGGAAAACGAATTACGCATGTGGACTGTGAGAGAGCAGAACTGGAGATATCGCGCAAGTTGGATGGAGATTAAGCGCCGACTAACGGCGGCACACGGAAAGGATTGACCGTCGAGCCCACGGAAAAAAATCTCAATCAAATTGTCACTGTCACCCATAGATAAAGAATTCAATAAAATAAAAGTAAATTATTATTTTCTTATCTCCAACATACTCATGCATTATAATATATTGTTATTAACTTATTATTTATAATATATTGTTATACAAACTTAAAATATTTAAAATAAATAAAATTCATAAAACATCATTAAAACAATATTTTTTAAAATATCTAAACAATATTAATTTAAATAAAAAATATTATTTATACACTTTTTTTGTTATACATTTTATACATATTAATTTTTAATTATTTGATATATTATACAAATAATAAATCATAAAATAATATATAAATAAGTAATTGTTAGGTTACAGTTGCCTGTAATAATATAAATACTTCTAAAAATTATGAATCTCACGAGTAAAACCTATAAAAATCACATAAAACTTATAATTTATGTGTGTAATTGTATTAATATAGATAACTGAAAAACTATATAAATAACACAACATTACTGATTTAAATATGAATACGACAAGCCGTTCACTTAGGTTTGAGTTTTGAGGCTTTAGCTTTTTGTTGTCACATGCCACTATGCCAGGCTCATAGCTAGGGACTAGAAACAGTGAACCCTTGAAAACTGAGTGGGGTTAGCTGTGGCGGAGTTGGACGACTCACTTGGATGATTAATATATTTATATATTATTTTTTTACATTATTCTTATAGATTTTTTTTCATATTTATATTTGATTACTTATTATTTACTATTATTTATTATTATATAATATATTAAAAATTAAAAATAAATTATATAAAAAATAATAATATGTAAATAGCATTACTCCACTTAAACCATCACACTAATATAAATAATTGACCCTTTCTGTAGGGACGGGGGAGGGAACACATATTTGACTTGTTGGCAACCATTCCTTGTCGCAATCGCCTGAATGACTGTTCATCTTCTCACCAACTTGTAATTAATTAGGGTTGTTGGTGTAGAAAGTTGGGAATCTTGTTCCATCAGATACTCCAAATCAATGAAGGAACGCATATTCAACACAAAAGTTTGTGTCCACGTTCTCCTTTTGGCGAGCCTGGTGCCTTTAAGCCATTCAATTGGAGTTTTGTTTACTCAAAGAAACTTCTGTCCTCTCCTACAAAGGACTTGTTTAGGTTAATTCTTCATGGGTAGCTTTGATGTCATCAAATTTGAGTTGATTTTTCTTTCATAAAGTTTAGTTAATTCTTGGAACCTGCTTTGAAGTTACTTTTTTTTTTCTCCCTCTTCTTTTGAAAATGCAATTTTTATTCCAAATTTCGTTGTTTTAATAGCTTACAGGTTATCAAAATCAGAATTAAAGCAGAAGAAAAGGCCCTTGTACAATTTCTTTCCAGTTTCCGTATGGTCGAGGGCATTGTCGATGTCATCTCTCTCTCTCTCTCACTCGGATCAGGATCCGGACACTTTTTAAACCATTTTTTTATTTTTATTATTATATTATTATTATATTAAATTAAATTTTTTAATATATATAATTAAATTTACATTATATTAACATATATTCCTTAAATTTATACAAAATATAAATTAAAAAAATATATAAAATAATAATAATTTAAATCTATGAACTAAAAATATATTATTTTATATGTAAATTATTTTTTCATATATTTTTTTTAATTTGTATCTTGTATAAATTTAATTGACATATGTTAATATAAAATAAATTTTAATCATATATATCAAAAAATTTAATTCAATATAATAAAAAAATAACAAAAAAAGACAGATCTAAAAAAAAACTAAAACCTAGATTCAAATTGCTGTCTCTCTCAGGTTCAAAAGTTTGACCCCTCCAACTGTTATTGTCATGCAACAGTTAATAGAAGCAGGATAAACAGTTTCAATCACAACGTTGGTGTCTTTCGTCTCTCTCTCTTTTAAGGATCCAGTTCAGTCCCACTATAGGAAATGGTAGATACATGTAACAGGATTACTGAAAATAGCTAGCTGCCTAGCACATTTATGCAACAGACCTGTACCCTCCTCAGCTTTATCTGAAATCTAACATTGAGTGTTTGGAATGTTGATATTTTTACACTCCAGAGTTATCATAACATGAAAATGTAACAAACATCATATTAAAATATTATATAACAATTTTTTTAAGAATCAAATATACTCTCATTTCAGTGTATCTCATACATATTTGAAATGATATTATGTTATAATATTAAACATGATAAATTTAAAAATCTCCGCTTATATGCAGATGAGATTGCGGCTTGACTGAAGGATTAAAGGGGGTTCTGAATTTTTTTAATGTTCCCAATAGGTGCTTAGAGGCTTACAGCTAAGAGGTTCAAGACTATACTAATGGAGAATAAAAATAAAAATAGTTTTGAAATGAATTGAGGATAAGATTCCTTTATGTTCACTTTAGCATGCTTGATATGATCATTTTGTGTCATTACTACAATTGAACAGGCAACAGATAAGTAAGCTGAGACAAAGTCATAGTGATTGTGATAATCACCATTTATGTATCTGAATATACCCAACAGCATCAAAAGCTTTGTCTCCCTCTTTTACTTTCTGGTCCTAGTGTATGTATATGTACAGGCTCTGCCGCAAGAGCAAGATATAATTGTACCAAAAAATAACCAAATTTGAAGATTAATAAGGAATAAATGTGCATATTAACACCAGCTCATGCCCTCATTCAACTGCAGAAGAGGTAGTTACAAATTTCAATGTGGCCATGGAGATGGACTATTTGTGCATAAAACCATTTTTTTCTACCTAAGATTCCCAAGTAAATTGACAGGCTATACAAGAATAGAGATTTCCTTGGAAAGAGTAGACTGAATATTATTTACAATCTGAAAAGCAATATTATCAAAATAAAGACTCACCGAAAAAAGAATAATTTTCAGAATTACTTGTCCAAGATGCTTTGATCCTTACCCACACCTGTGGCACAACAATCCGTGGAGCTGAATTCAGGTGTTTCAGTTAAGGACTTAGCTGCTGTAGAATCATTATCTCCACATTCAGAGGCTGAGCTAGCAGCATCCGTCTCCTTCCCTGGAAAGTCAATTTGGACACATTCAGCAATTTCAGGGTTGTAATTTTCAAAATCCTGACTCCTAGGTGTTAAGTCTTCTTTCTTGACAACATTAAACAAAATCCCATTATGTATCCTTTCAGGCTGCAAAAGATCACCTTCAGTTACCATTATGCTAGGTCTGCTCCTGAGTATCCTATTGCCAGTTTCCCTCTGATTGAATTCTGTGCTTTCCGAGCTCCTATCTGCTGTTGTGACCCTTGAACTGTGATTATGCTGAATGGCATGATGGTTAGGATGCGCCACCAAGCTATTTAGTTCAGTATCAAGATCTAAGTTTTGGACAAAGTCAATTAACTTATTTGCTGAAGTAGTTCTCATCAAAGGCCCACCAGATCGTGTCCAAGAATTCAAATCAACATTTTCTGATTCACTGTCACTTCCATCATGTATGCTACGGTGGGTCTTCCAATTTTTACCAGTGGGTCCATTGGAACCAGTAACACCTTGATGCAACGAGGGAGCAACGTCTGTTAAAAGGTCTTCTTCAAGGGATCCTGTTGAGTTCTCTCGTGCAATGCAATTCCATGAAGGAATTCTTCTTGAAGCACTGAACCTGATAGTACTGGCCAGACCATGAGAAGAAGCAGCAGCTCTTTCAGATTTTCTTTTGAGTCTTCTCATATGGTTGAGCATTGCAACAGACTCGTCAAGAACAAGCTCAATGGCACAATTTGCTTTTATGGCTGAAAGCTTCTCCCAAGTGCACCTTCTCCCTTGGTTGGCCGCCTTTTGAAGCTCCAGGTAAGAAGGGTTCTGTATAATTTTTGAGTACTGGTGCAAGACACAGAAAAAAACGACAATAATTAACTAGTGCCACACAGCATCCCTACTTAATGATAAACGAATAAATTCCTAAACCTTTTGCCAAATGTAAGAAATTAAAAACTCATTACAACATTCCTCTGTTACAAAGTGCATTGAAGTTTTAAATAACTTAGGTAATCAAAGACAATTTTTTTCCTGATAAAAGAAGACTTTTAAAAAAGGAAAGAAACACAGAACAGAATGATCAACAAATCATCCTAAAGTTAATAAAAAACAGAAAAAAGAAACAAAATATAGAAAGAGAGGCATCAGCTCAAGAGGGCAAGAGTTGATATCTAGTTGAAACTTAACCACGAGTACTTTTTCTTCATATTGATATCTAGCTGAAACAATTTTTTTCTCCACATAAATACCTAGCTGATATTAAACCTTCTCTGGGCACTTACCTGAGCAAGAGTTGCAGGCATAACAACAGTTACATCACCCTCCCAGTCTTGAGCAAAAAGCTTGGCAAGTCCACCTAATGGAAAACCAAATTCCAGTATTTGATTACATCTATGTTTCACCTCCATCTCCGTAAGATGAGCAAGCTACAGGATCAAAATCCACATTAAATATTATCATTTCAATTTGAAAATATTTAAATGGCTAGAGCATATTTCAGATCCATTTGATAACATGTATAATTATAAACCAGATGCCTTAGAAATGACGATAGTCAACCGTAGAAGGGCACAAATATTATTCCCAATCAAGTGCTAGAT
>JASKGM010040864.1:44049-59096 GCA_034509205.1 Ceratonia siliqua
TATAAACCAGATGCCTTAGAAATGACGATAGTCAACCGTAGAAGGGCACAAATATTATTCCCAATCAAGTGCTAGATGGCACAAATATTATTCCCAATCAAGTGCTAGATAAACACAAATTTGAACACCACTCTTTGAATTTAAGAATTCTCTGGTTGCAGCTATTATTCAGATTAAAAAGGCATATGTTGAGAACCATAACTGATATTTACTGAATAATAATACTGGACTGATATTATACATATACACTGTTCAACAGAATTACAATGATATAAACTGTCACTCACACTTGCAGAATCACAAGCACAGTGATTAACACAGTACAACCATAGATAGAATAGATCATCTAGCACTTTCGAGCATGCTAGCCGCTCCCTCTGACATTTAGAATATGCCAGCCACTCCCCAAATCCCAATTCCTGAATATTTGCCTGCCTTTACCCTCCTCCCCATTCTCGGTTATATAGACAATATTACATAACTTCCCCTAACTTCTCCACATAACTACTCCCTCCTTTCTCGTATGCCATTTGTACCCCTGGGTTCTGACAGCATATCTGCCATTGGTTTGGTAAAGCATAATACAAGTTCCTAAGAAAATTTTACCACTGTTTCAACAATGATCTTATGTAAGAGGTGAGAAGAGTCAATAATCCCCCTTAAATGATCATTTGACAGTCAAGATTAAAACAAAAACAGAATATGCAAAACTCAAGAGAGTTTAGTTACATATAGCCAAAGTTGTATGTCAGTTCAAACAAGATGGCAACAACCTTATTAGTCACCCATAGTGAAACTTCGTATAAGCCGCAATAAGCAATAGTATGCACCGACAATAGACAGACGAATGCATGAGTGTACTATGTTTATGTTAGTGCAAAGGTCCAAGTCGAGAAATACATACCTTGGCAGCAAAATTGCCTCCATAAGCTCTTACAAATTCTTTTAGTCTCAATAATGGAGCAATATGAGGGTTGGCCTGACTGACAATAAAATGATTGACATTGAACAGCTCTTTCAACTGCATCATAGGTAAATCAATCTCCAAGCTACCATCCCTCCAACGACGCACTGGTGTGGAGCCCTCCTCAGGACCCAAATTAAAAGGAGGGTGGTAAGGGACAATCTCTCCACTTCTATCCTTTGCCATCAGTTCCTGAGCCTCAAAAAGGCCAGGAAAGGCACAAGAAGCAGTGACTGCACTCCATATAACAACATGAGGTGAAGTCAAGTAGTTAAGACACCTAGGTGGTTCGTGTTTTCTTGGGGAGCAAACTGTTATCCCAAGAATTCGACCCGTCATATCATAAGCTTCTTGAAATGTAAGGTTGCTCGTTAGATGCCTCAACATCATTTGCAACTGTCTGATCTCGTGAACAGCATGATATGTCATAATCCTCTTCACAACCGTAAAAATCCCACCCATTTGATCAAAAAACTGCAACGAGCGCCATGAATCCTCAAAAAAGCTTTGAAGCTCTGGCCAAGACCTAGTAGCAACAATGGCACACATAATGGAACCTACACTTGAACCGGCAATTATTCTAGGCAAGAGTTTATGTTCGACCAGTGTTTTAACTACACCCACATGAAAAGCTCCAAGAGAAGCACCCCCGCTTAACAGCAAAGCAGTCCTCCCAAATGCATGTCTTGTTTCATGCATGAAAGCAAGCTTTTCTTCCAACAAGAGCTCCTCTGAATCAGAGTTACAGACCATCCTCAACTGAGTTGATACCTCATCAATATAATCCTTGATTAATCCGGGCACCTGAAGCCTACCTTTGTGAACCTCAGGGTTACACATATTACCTAGATTTCTAACCAGATCAGCACGCATACAAAATATTATATCTCTAAGAGATTTCTCTTGACGACGGTGGCGGAGCTCTTGAAGCTTGTTCCTCACCAATTCCACATCATAAAGGTCTGATTCATTCATCTTTGGTGTCTCTTTATCAAGCATCTTAGCTGCATGAGCCCACTCCTCATAGGTCAATGCAGATCTCATCATATTTCTCCAAAATTTCCTTCTATACGCCATTTCAGCCTTTACTTTAACATTTGTGTATCGTTTCAACAAGAAAGCAATAATTGTCATCAACGCTAATATCCCCTGTGGGTTTCTTGGATGTAGCCATGACATAATGGGTGCCAAAGATGCCCTAAATCCATAAAAGAGATTCAACAATACACGAACAATCTGATGCCTCAAATGCGAGACAGACTTGCAGAAAAGAATCCTGAAAGCAATTGTTCGTCCAACAATGCTCGAAGGCCCAATTGCAAAAGAGTCGACACTAGCCTCAGTACTTATATCCATTCCTTGATTAAAGTAAAATGTAAATAATTTGTTCTCACAAGTGAAAACTATTAAATGTGAGAAACTGAAGAGATAAAATAACTATTAGAGTTCCAAGTACTAACAATAGTGATACAGGCTGAGCTGGATTTTATATGCCAAAGAACAAAAAGTGAAAGGCAAGGCTTTTGGCAATTTGGATGTCTTGTAAACTAAAGTAAAAAAAGGAATATCAAGAAAAGTTTCCCGCTAATTAAATGAAGACAATTGAAGTGGATTATAACTATGAATTTCACTCTCTGATTACAAGCCTGGGATTCGATTTGGAGAGAATTGGTTCGGCAAGGTTGGAAGCAAATGGCCGAGCACACAATTAGAGCTCAAAATCCTCAGATTTCCAACCGTAAAAAACCCAAAGCAACGTTCTGTTCCGTAACAGACGCCCCAAGTCTCATAAAACTTGCCAAAAGAAAACGCCTTCAACCAACCCGAGAAATCAATTCCACCCCTTTTAACCAGAAAACTTGATCTGCAAAATCGAAGTCTACCAAACCACAAGCCCAGATAAGAATCCGGACGATCTCGGTATCAACTAATTGAAGCAATAAAGAATATTCCGGCTCAAAGAATAAGAATAGAAGCGCCTAGCGATATCGAGTTGTGAAAAAACAAAGACGTGAATAAAAGAAGCAAAATTGGGAAGGACACTAGGATCTGCGAAGAGATAAAGCTTACACATATGGTGACGAGGATCCTGAATCAGAAAAGTACGCTATGATTTGGATAGATTTAGATGACGGATAATTGAAGGAGGATAAGGGCAGAAAAGGTTGCCTCACAAGACAAACCAATTGTTGGTTGGGACTCGGAAGTTTCTATTTAGAGGAAGCGAAACGACGACAAAGTCGTAGGCGCAGAGGAAATTGCCTCATATATAAACTGAATAAACAAACGGGATGGGAATCGTGTGTTTTCTCATCAGCAACAACTGATGGCATAATGGACCGATTAACCATATGGCCCATGGACTTCATACAATTTTAGTGGGCTGGGCTTCAGTTTTCTTAAGTCCTCATCTTTAGCTTTAAACAGTGGTACAAGGGACAAACTGAAATACGGTCCATTTTACTTGACCAAACACAATTTTTTACGGTCTTCCCAGTTTCTAGCTCAAACTCAACAATAATAAAAAATTAAAATTAGAAAAAAATACCGAAATACTGAGATAGAGATTATAATATATAATATATTATTTTTTATGAGATTAACACTTCAGAGAATTCCAACTGGAGCCAAGAAAATTGGGGATATGATGAACTTTTTTCGGTTTAAAAATTCAAGAGAAAAATAATAATAATGAGAGCCTTTTTTTTTTGTTCTTCAATTCTCTTCTTATTTTTTATTTTAATTTAAAGGCGTGGACACCAAAAAATTCATGTTTTTCAGCTTCAGATTCAACACCAATGGTAAAGTATAATCATAAAGTTCTAATCGGTTTAGAATTCTATATCAACGTAGCATGAAAATAAAAGTGCATAATTTAAAAGATAAATTGCCATTTTGGAAACAAAATTAAAACAGAAAATAAATGATAAAATCCAACATAAATGTGATATGAATGTAATTGATTAATTGAGGTCCCTACAAATACAATGGATAGTTGATATCCTATTTATAAACTATAAGAGATCATTAGTTTAATAAAAGAATACATTATTATTATAAATTATAAAGTAACCTAAGCAACCATTAATTGCATATTTTCCACAAATTTAAATGTCACTTTCCACCTTATCTTCAATAATTACTAATTGAACCCAGAATTTATAATTTTGGTGTTAGTAAAAGAGGACAACGCTTTTTTTTTTCTTACAATTTTTTTAAAATTCGTGTATAACTTTACTCCCCCAAATGAAATTAATAAAATAAATAGAAGGGTTTCATTATTTTTTAAATTAATAGTTTTCATCAGTTATTAAAATAAGAGAACTGTACATATTTTCATTCTATTTCTTCTCTTCTCATCCTAATTATTTTCTTTTGATTTCATCCCTTTTTTTATTAAAAAACTACAATGTAGCCTAAGAATAAAGATAAATATTTTATATATTTTTTAAAATGTGAGATCCACGTATTTGAGAGTGTGACAAGTTACAAGTTACAACTCACAACCAGCAAATGCAGTTATGATGTTCAGGTTCTTTATGCCTTTGTGTTCTTTTTTTTTTTTAAATAAAAAATGTTTGATATATCTTTTTTTTTATATTACTTCATATTTTCTTTTTTATTTTTTATTGTATTATTGTATTATTATATATTATTATTATTTTATAATATATTAATGATTAAAAATAAAGTGTACAAATGATGTAAAAAATAATAATATATGAATATAATTACTTATTTTTTTTTAAATTAGAGTAAATTTTAGAGCTTGAGAAATAATTATTATTTTTATATTATATTTATAATAAAAAAATGATATATAAGTATTAATTTTTTTTATATTTATTATTATATTATTATCTATCAATAACATATATTATTTTTTTATATTTATAATAAAAATAATGTGTGAGAGGGGCATGGGAGAGAGAATTGTAAAAATATTTTTTCTCTTAGATATGGTAATGTGTTTTTATTATGATGATACTTATACATTATTATTTTTTATATTATTTTTACACCTTTTTTATTTTTTTTATTTTTTTATTTTATTATTATCTATCACTTATTATTATTTATTACTATTATTTTATAATAAATTAATAATTAAAAGAAAGGTATAAAAATATAAAAAATATATATATACAAATATTACTATTCTTTTCAAGATATTCACTAAATTTTCCTCTAAATAAGTATTATGGTTGGCAATTGCGGAAATATTTTTTATACTATTGACTACAATATTATGTCATTTATGTTCAAACATGTAATTTATTTTTAAATTATGATTAAGTTAAATAAAATTATTTTAAAAATTATTTATATTAAAATATTTATTATTATAATAATATTTAATTTTTCATTATTATACAAATGTTCCCCCACTGGGCATGGGTTCTGAAGAACATCAAAGGGCTGACAAATTAATAGGATTGGTAATTGGGCTTCCACCGCAGTAATTAGCCCATTGTTTATTTAATGGGCTTTGCTTTGGGCTGTCTAATATGCAACTATCATTTTGTTTAACCATGGAAGAATGACCAAAAGGAAGAGAACGAACCCGCGTCAGATTCGAGCGTTTTCTTTTTTTTTTTATGGTTCAGATTTTATTTTATTTATTTTTAAAAAAATGATTTTGCCTTTGCGTAAAGAACCGAAAAAGCTGGTATCCGCGTGGAGAACGGCATGGCCCACAGGTCAGTGTCCGGTGACTCGGGAGAGACAAGAAACTGATATACCTTGTTCACCCCTTTTATTTGTGTCGAAGCCCGAAAACCCGGAATCGCAGGGGTTTATTCTCCACGACGAACCAACAGCAGAAAGTCAAACCCATTTCACCCTTAAAGGTAGCAACAAGGTTCTCACCCTCTCTTGCAATTTTTATCGTTCTTAAACTCCACAAGTTAACATATCCTGGGTTAAACATTTGAAGTGGATAAGGTAAGATCTTTGTTGGCTAGAGGGCATAAAAAGGGTCATTTGAAGATCTTTAAAACTCGAGACTCCCGCTATGCAGCTTAAATGCTTATTATAGGTCCTAGACAACAGATTAATACTGGGATTCAGAATTATGTGTCTGTAGCTGACTGAACTTATTTCAATATGTTTATTGTGTATTAATTTTTGTTTTAGAAATTTGGATTTTGTAAGGTAGTCGTGATTCTTGTGAACTTGTGTATAATTGTGTCTTCCCCTTTCTTGTGCATAAATAATTCTTTGGGATCTCAAAGCTTAAGAGTTATATAGCAGAGGGTTGTCAGTGAGCTATCATAGCTGCATATGGGCATTGAACTGTTATATTGCCTTGAAAGTGGTTATTTAAACTCTTAGTTAAGTCTTGATGTGTTTTATCACTCTTTTGTGTTATGAACACCTCCATGTAGTTTCCACAATAACAAATTGCCTAAGCGTCATAGCCTGTTTTTCTTTAATTTTGCCTATTTGTCATCCATTTCTCTACATGATTGTGGTCCTTGTGTTAATTCTAATTCATGAAGTTTGCAACTTTCTTGGCTTGCTCATTAGAAGTCCTTACTCTAGGTCACTAGCTTTTAATCCTCAAAAGTATAGAATAAGTTGATGATGCAAGTAAGTGACAGGTACAGGTGACATACTTTTAATTCTTTTGCAGGTACATATTCACTTTATTTGGAGTAACCACATATTGAGATGGCTCAATTACTATCATCCTCTTGCTCCTTGACTATCTCCTCTAGTAACAAACCTTACTTAAAATCTTGTAAACAACATTCAACAGCATTTTCTACCTCTCTTGTATGCAAAACTTCCAGATGTACATTCAGAAGGCTTTTCTCTCAAGAAGAGAAGCCACAAAAAAGTTCTGTAGTCTGTGCAGATGCAGTTTCAACTAGCCAGGAAGCTTCTATTCAAACCAGCTCTGGCTTCCATCAGAGCTCCAGCAACCTGTCCAAAAAAAAGCATGTAATGGTCATTGGTGGAGATGGTTACTGTGGTTGGGCAACTGCCCTGCACCTATCTAACAAGGGTTATGAGGTTGCCATTGTTGACAGCCTTGTCCGACGCCATTTTGATCACCAGCTTGGACTAGATTCTCTAACACCAATCTCCTCCATCCATAATCGCCTTCGCTGTTGGAAATCTCTCACTGGAAAAAGTATTGAGCTCTTCATTGGTGATATTTGTGACTTTGATTTCTTATCCGAAACCTTCAAGTCATTTGAACCTGATGCTGTTGTCCATTTTGGGGAACAGCGATCTGCTCCTTACTCCATGATAGATCGGTCAAGAGCTGTGTTTACACAGCAGAACAATGTAATTGGGACACTAAATGTGCTCTTTGCTATAAAAGAGTTCAGAGAGCAGTGTCATCTGGTTAAGCTGGGGACCATGGGTGAATATGGAACTCCAAATATTGATATTGAGGAAGGTTATATTACAATCACCCATAATGGCAGAACAGACACGTTGCCTTATCCCAAGCAGGCAAGCTCTTTCTACCATCTGAGCAAAGTACATGATTCTCATAACATAGCCTTCACTTGCAAAGCTTGGGGTATCCGAGCAACTGATCTCAATCAAGGAGTAGTATATGGGGTAAGGACTGATGAGACTGAAATGCATGAAGAGTTGTGTAACAGGTTTGATTATGATGGAGTCTTTGGAACTGCATTGAATAGGTTCTGTGTTCAAGCTGCTGTTGGTCATCCACTGACTGTATATGGCAGAGGAGGCCAGGTAACATACCAGTTTTATTTCTTTCGCAGCCATGTGTAGATTGTTACATTGAGATTCTAACAGAGGTTTATTTTTATTTTGCTATGTTTTCTATTAGTTCTCTTCCTTAATTAGTTAATTTGATCCGCATCCACTGGAAGTAATGTATGAAATGGGCTGCTGCTAATATTGTCTTATTTTGCAATGCACATAATTCAGACAAGGGGCTACCTTGACATAAGAGATACAGTTCAATGTGTTGAGCTTGCCATTGCAAACCCGGCAAAACCTGGGGAGTTCCGAGTCTTCAATCAATTTACTGAGCAATTTTCTGTCAATGACCTTGCCACCCTTGTTACAAAAGCGGGCAAGAATTTGGGTCTGAATGTGCAAACTGTATCTGTGCCAAACCCAAGAGTGGAGGCAGAGGAGCATTATTACAATGCGAAGCACACTAAACTGGTTGAGCTGGGGCTGAAACCCCACCTTCTGTCAGATTCTCTCCTCGATTCACTGCTCAACTTTGCTATTAAGTACAAGGGTGGTGTTGACACAACACAAATTATGCCTAGTGTTTCTTGGAGAAAAATTGGGGTCAAAACAAAAACTGTTACAGCCTAAGAAGATACGTAGGTTTCTTGCTGCAGGCATGAAGGAATAGTGAATGTTATGTCCTTGTTCTTATGCTAGGTGATGCTGCAGTGTCATGAACATTTCACACGTCTTTAGTCTGGGATTGGTCCACTGCAATCAGAGAATGAGCAATCAGCTGTATTCGTGAAACCTCCATCCCCCTATGTAGAGGAGAATATCTTTCTGCTTTAAGTATTTTACTGTAAGTGCCATGTGCATACCTATGTACTGCCTTTTAGTATTTGAAAATGTACACTGTAGTACACCAATATGATGACCAGTGCATTTGTCAAAAGGCAATTTCACAATATATATATAGACAGACTCAAGTTTGTTCATTTATCTCAAGGACCTTGGTGATGCGAATTTTGTTCTGATGGCGGATTCATCCTATCCTTTATTTTTTGATCCTTCATAGTTCAGACCAATCTGGTCTTAATTTGTATTGAATATGTTCTTTTTTACAGTTCTAACTTTGGTGTTGCCTACATATTGGACCTCCCATCATGTATTTACTGCTGTAGAAGATGGTAGTTTAAATCATTTTACTTGTGATGCATCAAATACAGTACATAGTATGCATTTTACGGAAGAGGCGCGGCAAACATGGATATTTGATCAGAGGATTAATTAACCTTTAGGCCATTGAATTGAAGCCAAAACTTTTGACCTCTCCATAGATGGGGTTGAGTGTGAATTTTTATAATTCTGGAAATAGTTTAGCTACTGAGAAAACAAATCACAGTTGTATAAGAACAATAATAATCACATTAGAAAGAAACATAAAATCACAAGAAGCTTGGACTGTGTTTGGGATCCCATAATCTTGTGTAATCTGCTCCCTTACCAAAACATCAGTTCGGTGAAAAGTGAAAACTGGTAGGGTAGTATACACTATTAGATGCTATGTTATTTTACATTAACAAACGGAGCTTTATTTGATACAGTTAGACAACAAAGGGGAGAGGAAGATACGGAGCATTAGTTAAGGTTATATATCGTTTTAGAGAATCAAGTTTAAAACCAATTTAATCCATTTCCCAAATAGCACTAAAGAAATTTAAGAAAATTGCTTGCATATTTCATATTTCTAGCCCAAACAATCAGGGCATAGTGGGCTCAAAACATTTGCTCTCAGCCCAACTCAAAAGAGAAGAACAGAGGCCCATCTAATGAACCTTAAACCCTCAGTTCTTTGTTTCTCACTACGACAGCAGCAAATCCACCATGTCGACCCTGAAGGAGATCCTGACCCGGCGACCCGTGGCGGCGACAATCCGGCTGACGGTTCCGGCCGGAGGGGCACGGCCTGCACCGCCAGTTGGTCCGGCACTGGGTCAATACAGGCTGAACCTAATGGCCTTCTGCAAGGACTTCAACGCACGAACCCAGAAGTACAAGGCGGACACACCCATGGCGGTGACCATCACGGCCTTCAAGGATAACACCTTCGAATTCACCGTGAAATCTCCGTCTGTGACGTGGTACCTGAAGAAATCAGCGGGCATAGAGTCCGGTAGCAGCCGGCCAGGCCATGTGGTGGCTTCCGCACTCTCTCTGAAGCACATATACGAGATCGCGAGGGTTAAACAATCTGATCCTTATTGCCAGTACATGTCTCTAGAATCTATTTGCAAGTCCATCATTGGAACCGCAAATACCATGGGAATTAAGGTTGCGAAGGTCCTAGATTAATGCTAGGGTGAGTGTCCTCCCTGTCACTTGGAACTTGAGAGAAGTGAAATTGGCAAAGGCATTATTTTACTTGTACGAGTATCACATGTAGAATAATACAATTAATTTTTAATTCTTTGTAAAATCGAATTGGATGGAGGAAAGTATGGACATGGTCTTAATTTCTTGTTTTCTTGTTTTCTATTTGTTGATGGACATGGAGGTAAGCAATGGTTGGAGGTCTCTTTGTTGGACTAATAACTGTTTAAGCAGGTGGGTGCAAGAATATCATTTGAGCATTTGTTAAATATGTTGGCTATTGTTCTCTGTTTTTTTTGGCTATTATGTTTCCTTGAAGAATAAAATTAAGTGACAGTCTGGAGAAATATAATACGCTACGGTAAGCGTTGATCATTTTGTAATATGAGTTCATCGTTGGATGATGAAATGGTTAATAAGAATCCTTTACTTTTAATCAATCATTTTTCAAATGAACTTTAATTGCCGGAATGTAGTCCATTGAATAAATTATTGTTAATTTGTTTCTATTTAGTCTATGGGGATCATGAATTTATGGTTTCCTTGTTATTGGAGCTTGAAATTCAGCTAGTATTTCTTAAGCAAGTTACTATTAGAGAAGTTGGGGTTTTGTCTGAGATGCCTGTAAGGTTATAAGTTATAACTAAGGAGTGATAGGATAAGAGGTGCCACTAAACTAATCCATGGTTTGACTGTTTTGTTATCTTTTATGCGCAATAATGATGGATGGTTGACTTAATAATATTTCTATTTCCCTGAATTTCAGAAGCTCACTTGACCAGAGGAAAAATGTGTGCCAACTTTGAATGGTGATCGATCCTTGTGTGTGGTTGAACTAATTATGATGCTTTTTGCATAAGAGGGTGCAAGTTTCTTGGTGGCTTTTTGAATTAGAAAGGAATCAGTCATCTTGCGAGTTCTTTTCTAATTCTACATCAAATTAATATTTATTTGGTTGAAATTGAAAACTCCTCCGTCTTGTTTTAAAGTTGGATCGATCTAGAACGTCAAAGAAGAAACTTCTTCTTTTACCACAGAGCCGCAGAAAAATGAAGATAATCAAAGGAAACAACTCCGGCCTTAGCAGCCCATAATCTTGGGAGTCAAAGCCGATTTGTTTTTTGTTTTTATTTGGACAGATATTTGTATAGGTTGGAGCTACATTTCTATGACCTCCTTAAATTAAGAATGAAGATGAGCCAGATTGAAATTTTTTGGTCATCCCAATTTAAAGTTTTATAACAACAAACCACTCCTTATGAATAAATTTTATAGCAAAGATAAAAAGTATGAATCAAATTCAGATACTTCAAATTGAGATCCCATGTGAGTTATTAAGTCATTAATTACTCCTTATATTTAACTGTTAATTAAAACACTTAACCAAAAGAATAAAATTACGTGTTTCATACCCAAAAGTACTTAAATTTTATACCTAAAACACATTTTTAAATGGCTTCATCATCTATACTATAACTTTGAATCTTTTCGTGTTTTAATATGATCAAATTAATTAATAAAAAATTCTAAAGATAGGATGAACATGTTCTATTTTCAAAAAATAGTGGGATAATGGATAAGTATGTTTTTACATGTTTTAGAAAGTAATAGGAAGTTATTTAAACTTTAAAAACTATTTATTATTCAATTTTTTTAAAAAAATATTTGATGCGTGTCAAGATATCTCAATAATGTTATTGAAAAAAACAGTATTGTTTTTGCAATAGAATTAATCATCTTTTATTTTTAATTAGAGTCATGGAAATTATTAGCACCCAAGTTTAATTATAATTTTTGTTGATACGTGACAAAAAAGGATTCTCATTTAAAAAAAAAACTAAAGAATTCCCCTTTTCATAGGTTGTGGTATAATATGTGAGCACTCGAACACGAATATGCAAGCAAATAGACTTGATACACGGCCTCTGCCTCTAGCCTTGGATCTCAAGCCACCACAAAAAAAGGTTCAGACTCCCCATCTCTCTCTTCCTCTCTCTCTCTCTCTCTATAAATACACCATCCACCCCGAAATAGTGGGTTGTTGAACCAAACCAAATCACCACCAAGTTATATACTCTCAAGACTCTGTTGTTTCTCCTTGTTTCAGCACTTCAATGGCTGGCCTTCAACAATACAACTTTTTCCCCACCGATTTCTTCTACCCTCGTCCACGCCCTTCTTCTGGCCCTTTGGACACTGTTTCGGCTAAACCCACGGTGCTTCCCCTGCAGACCCCAAAAGAAGAAATCATTAGCACTGAAGATCTTCAACTCCAGAATCAGCAGCAGCCCATAAGTTCCACCAAAGTCCCTCCTTCTACGTCGGCTTTGGTTTATAATCATAAAAGGCTATCTCTACGTGGAATTGACAAGAAGCAATCCAATTTCTCAGCTGACCCAATTTCTTGGATGGTTTGGAGTGCGGAAGACGATGGCTCCGATGATTTTTGAATTCTGTGGCTGCCAAAGTAATTACCTTTTCATGTTTTCAAGACACTGTAAATTATTGAAGAGAGTAATAACTCCTCTTTCTTTCTTTCTTTCTTTCTTTTTTGTTTTGTCTATTTTCCAGACTTAGAATGTCGCCTTTTGATAATAGAAGATAATAAAACTGAAGCTTATGATAATGTTCTCTATTGCTTCCTTGAAGTTTGCTCTGTTTTTCTTCCGTGGCCCGCCAAAAAGAAGAAGACACACCATGAATGTTTGATTTCTTAATAGAATCACTAAGGTCAATTAAGCTGAAGCTTGAAATTTATTCTTGCTTCAAAGTTATGTCTCCTCTGTTTTTCCATCTTTCTCCCCGAGTCCCACCCCAAATTTGTTTCTTTAGAAAAAAGAAATTTGTCAATCGATCCAACATATTTGGAATAGTTAAGGTTACTAATAAAGTGCTCTGGTAATTTGGTTAATTAAAGAGCTTGAACAAAGAAGCTGAAATTAATTACAGAGAGTCTGTAATGCCTGGAAACGAAACCTATGAAAGATTAACCAAAGGAGAAAGTTAAGGTTTGGTTGCGTCAGTGTACAGAGAATTCCATGCAAAACCAACAAAATATTCGACTTTGTCAACGATGAATAGTAAGTCTCATGTGGAAAAAGAAAGAGACTAAGATCGAAATGTTCGAAACAGAGCAAAATTCATAAACAGAATATCCGAGACACCATGGCAAGGCAACTGGCGTGCAACTCGCGTCGGCTTTTGCGAAACCGAATATCCCATGAATAATGCCTCTGTTTTTTTTTTCGCTGTAAATAATTAAGCCCCTTTCTATGACCAATAATTCCAATTCACCTTTACTTGAACTTCAAATTAGAACAAGCTTCTTTCTCCTTATTTTCAAAAACCAAAATTGATATGAAAGAATTTCTACAAGTTTTAAGCATTTTTTTATTGCGAATTTGAAAACATCATGATTAATGTGAATTTTATAATCCATAAATGAATTATTAAATAGAAAAGTCAGAGTGAATGGTGGCGGCGTGAGAATAATAAAATAAAGCAAATGTCTATAATGTTTTCTGTTTGGTTAAGCTTGGATTACTCATTTTATATAATCTTTTATTTTTTTCTCAGAGAAAATTGAAGAGGAGTCTTTGACTTTATTTTTTTTAAAGCCAAGTATTGACTTTAATTTTATTGAATTCAATTGGGGACCGAATGAATAAGGACCATGAGTTGGATTAAAAGATCTTCCATGCCTCCATCAATGATGGGTGGTAGGTCGATGGATAGCTGAGTGTGCCACCAACCAACTAAAACAAAAGAAGGAACCAACCAACTGTATACGATGAAGTTGTACCCCAATTTTACTGGATCCAAATCCATATTTGATGATCCATATTAGGTGAGGCAAAGTTCTTGCCTGCTCTCTAAACTTTGATGATAATATTTACATTTGGATTTCAAATTTGGTTAGTCTGATTTTTTCCCAAAAGAAGACAAGAATATGCATCAATTTGGATTGCACAGCACTGGTCTATGTTTGAATTTGATTGACAGTGTTTTATGATCTAAGGGGAAACAAAACTCCCAACTAGAATATGAAATAACCAGGGGAAATGGAAAGAGAACTTGGAGCATATTCTATTTGTACGAAGGATCTTTCCTTTTTCGGATCAAGTTCGATGAGAATTTAGAAAAACTTATATGTTAAAAGAAATAATCATCTTAAGATGTTTTTTTAAAAAAATAATTTTTATAGAAGAAAAAGTTAATTCAAAAAAATATATTTTGATAAAATGAAAATTTATTTTGTTTTTTGATACAGTAAATGAAAAAGACTTTTGAATCAAAAAATGTGTTCAATTGTAAAATTATAAAATAATTTTTAATTGATAAAATTACTGAAAATGACATGCGTAAGGAATTTAAAATTAACAATTTTTAATTAGTCAAAATTATATTTTTAATACTTAAAATTTTATAAATAAACATTTTATAATGAAATAATAACTCTTCTTCTTGACATAATAAAAATTAAAATTTTTAACAATGATAAAATTTAATTATAATATTATAATTAAAATAAAAATTTAAAATAAAAATGTCTCATGAAAATAATAATTTAAAATGAGATCTCCTTTTTCTACAATCAAAACTTCTAAATTTGAAATTATCCCTTAATCAAAATTTCTCATTTTTAATCTCTCTAAAAAAGGAAATCCAAACACATTAATTTTATATAAAAAGAAATTCTAAATGAGAGTAAACGAAGGAGATCCAAATGGACACAAGGCAATTTCATTTGATATAGGGCATGTTCGGATGTTCTTTAAAAAATATGACTTTTATAGAATGAGAAGTTGTTCTTAAAAAAGAATGTATTTTAATAGAATGAGAAGTTATTTTGCGTTTGAATGTAGTAAATGAGAATGACTTTTGAATCAAAAAATGTATTCAACTGCAAAATTGTAAAAAGACTTTTGGTTGATAAAATTATTAAAAAAGACATATACAAGAAATTTAAAATTAATAATTTTTAATATATAAAAATTATATATTTAATTTAAAAATAATAAAAATATATATATATATA
>JASKGM010040865.1:0-22562 GCA_034509205.1 Ceratonia siliqua
ATTTTTTTTAGAAATTAAAATACTTTACTAATTATTATAATTTATGAACACAATAAACCTTTTTCATTTAAATATGTAAAATATAGAATAAAATATTGAGAAAAAAATAATATTAATTTATATAAACAAAATATTGCTATTTATATACTATAAGTAATTATTAGCTCCGTTTTCTTACCCCCAACCAAAAACGAAAATTTTAAACATAATAAAAATTAATCTTAAAATTCATTCTTTTAAAAATATTAAAATACTCTTAAGTTGTAAAAATTAAAAAGTCAAACAGACAAAATAAAAGATTTGAAGGATTTTTAGAAAATTAAAAATTTTTATTTCCTATTAATTTTTTATAAAAAAACTCAAAAAGGCATCTTCCTTTCAAGTTTCAACTAAAAAAAATCCTTTAATCACAACAAAAATATTGAAATGGAATAAAAAAAAGAGCACAAATGGTATACTGTATGACTTGGCCTCTCATATTTTAGAAGCTCCTCTGTGACAATATTGAAATGGAATAAAAAAAAGAGCACAAATGATACACTGTAGGACTTGGCCTCTCATATTCCAGAAGCTCCTCTGTGACAGTATTGAAATGGAATGGAGCTCTCAATTGACTCTGTGCTCTCGGCGCTCTCACAGTCTCGCTTTCTAGTCCTAACTATTTGCTCAAGCTCGATTGCTCGTGGTTACTCCTTCCTTAGTTGCTCGAAGGTGCTGGCACTAGAACGATGAGGTTTGATGCTTTGATGTTGGGTCTGTAGACTGCCGAGTGTTGGGAGTCTGGTTGTGTGGGACTCAAATGAAATGGAAATCTCACTATTTTTCAGAGCTCCAGAACAAGGCTAGTTTTTCAATTTCATTTTCAGTGAGAACAATTTTTGAACTCAAAAATTGTGTATTTGATTTCGTTTCAATGCCCCAACAAAAAGATGATTCTCCTTCAAAAAGTACCGAATCCTTGATGCTTTGCCCGAAATGATAGTTTTTAAAAAAATGGCATGCTGTGCCATTTCGGTCATGTGCGAAACCAAAATTTTGTGTGTGTTTTAACTGAAATAGCACGACATTTTGAACACTGCTAAGAACGTAAGTGACAAGTTAAGGGTGGTTGTATATGTAAAAGAATGCTATGAGAGTAATTAGGTCTTTTTATAGTCTAACAAATCACATTACGTGACATTTTTAATTCAAAAAAAAAAATAAGAAAAATATTACATAACAATCTTAAAGTCGAGAGTATGATACTCTTGAGATTACCGTACTTATTATCACGCGGAAACTCAACAATTCTTGATGATGTGGTCGTGATGATAAAGTTTACAAGAATATTATAATTGCTAAAGAGTTTGATCAATATTAAATGAAAGGCCGAAAGAGTATCATAAGGGAAATAAGATATCCTCAAATAGGGGAGAGGCAGAGGCTTAGTCAAATGGACCAAATTGTGTCTCATTAATGATATAATTTTATTAAAGTAATTTAGAAATAATATATTTTAAAATGATATATTATACAATTTATAATCTATTATGATCAACATTTCAAATAATTTTAACAATACTTTAAAATAGTACTACAAAAGAATGTAAGACATTGTTTAAAACACTGTTTTAGAAGCACCAAAAAAATAAGTCTTTAATTTTAATTAGAGTAGTTGAAGGTTTTCATTGCACAAAATATCTTCCCTTTGGATGGAGAAATAAATAATAAATATTTAAGTTGAAAAGTTTATAAAAAAAAAGTTAAAGAAGTTAATAAAAAATTGACAATACATGGTTGTGATAATATCATATTATTTTAGTTATTATGATGATATTAAAATTAATTTAAATGCATTTTATAAAAAAATTGAATTTAATTAAAAAATATGTACATCAAATTGATATATTTATAAATAAATTTTGAGTAATATTATTCTCACAAATAATAGTTCTTAAGTTACTTACAAATTTTTTAAGTAAAATATTTTTTATTTCTCAAAAAAAAAGTATAAGAAGAGAGAAAAAATACATTTAAAAATAATTTGAATAATTTATAAAACATTATTTGTAAGAGTAGGTAACAAAAACAATAGTTGAGAAGGTTGTATTTCTTATAAATCTTTTACAGCTAATGGACTGCAATATATATACACTTACAAAGAAAAGTCACGATCTTAGTCAACAAAGGAAATAAAATAAAATCTCAACTAATTCCCTTAAGTGAAGGGATTACAGATTCCTAAATATGTGCAGTAAAGAATATTTCTAAAGATAAGCTAAACAAATCTTAACACTCCCCCTCAAGTTAAAGCATATATATCTGCATGTTCAACTTGCTTCTTAATTCTTTAAACACATTTCCTCCAAGAGCTTTTGTAAAAACGTCTGCCAGCTGCAAATGAGATGGAACAAATTCTATGAGGATCTGGTCATTTTGTATCTTTTCTCTTACAACATGACAGTTGAGTTCTATGTGCTTGGTGCGCTCATGGTATACTGGGTTTGCTGCTATGTGAAGTGCAACTTGATTATCACACAGCAATTTTGCTGGTCCTTTCACAATTTGCATATCATTGAGGAAAAATCTAAACCAAGTTAATTCACAAGTTGCACCTGCCATGGACCTGTATTTAGCTTCCAAGGATGATCTTGAGACTATTTTTTGCTTCTTTGCTTTCCATGAAATCAATGAATTTACCAATAACACACAATAACCTGTATTTGATCTTCTAGTCATTGGGCTGTTTACCCAATTTGCATAACAATAAGCCTTCAAGTTGAATGAGTTGCTTGATGAGAATAATAAATCAAGACCTGTATTGCCTTTAAGGTATTTAATGATGCGAAGAGTAGCATCCCAGTGAGGCTTTCTTGGAGCATGCATAAATTGGCTTAAAATATTAATGAATTATGTGTTATCTGGTCTTGTAATTGTAAGATAGATTAGTTGTCCAACTAATCTCCTATAGCGCTCTGGGTCATGTTAGCAAATCACCTTGAGCATCTGTGAGCTTTAGATTCATTTCCATTGGGAAATTTGAAGGTTGAGCACCTAAGTAACTAACATCATCTATAATCTATAAAGTATATTTTCGTTGAGAGATAACAATACCTGTTTTGGATCTTGCAACTTCCAACACGAGAAAGAATTTCAGAGGGCCAAGATCTTTGATATGAAATTACTTGTGTAAAAAGTGTTTTAGACTATGTACAGCATTTTCATCATTGCTATTACTATGTCATCTACATAGATGAGTGCCATAGTTGTAGATGGATCTTTAGTCTTCACAAATAAAGAATAATCTGAGTGTGATTGAACAAAACCAACATTTTTCATGGCATGAGAGAATTTAGCAAACTAATTTCAAGGAGCTTGTTTAAACCCATAAAGAGACTTATGTAGTCAATGTACAAGTGTCTCCCCATGTCGACAAAGGCCCGGTGGTGGTGACATGTAGACCCCTTCCTTTAAATCACCATGGAGGAAGGCATTGGTCACATTCATTTGATGCAATGGACATTGTTTGGCGGCAACAACAGCGAGAACACATCGAACGGTGGTCAACTTGGCAACGGGAGCAAATGTTTTAGTGTAATCCAAGCTTTCTTGTTAAGAAAATCCCTTAGCAACTAAACAAACTTTGTAGTGCTCAATCGTACCATTAGAATTGTATTTGATACAGTAGATCCATTTGCTGCCAATGGGACGATGGCCAGAGGGTAAGGGAACTAAAGACCATGTCTTTTGAGCATTGAGTGCATCAAGTTCACATTGCATAGCCTCTTGTCATTTGGAATCTATGACAGCCTGAGCATATGAGGTGGGTTCAAGAATACTAGAAATATTGTTAACAAATTGTTTATGATGAGAGGACAAAGAATTATAGGAAATGTAGTTACTTAAAGGATACCGAGTACCTAACTTGGTTGAAGATTCCTGGTTTAAAGATACAATTGATGGCATTGTACAAACATGTCCACAGTGAAAGTCTTGAAGAAGAGTTGATGATTTTCTAGGGTGTTCACTTCTACAAAGAGGAGGTGTTGTAGGGATCATAAGAGGAGAAGAAGGAGATGTGAGAGTAATTTTGGGTAATGATGAAGCAAGGGAGTTGGCAAGAGTAGGTGAATCAAGAATGGATTCAGTTATCTCAGGTGGGGAGATGTTTGGTTTGGGTGAGTTTGTGAAAGTATGAAAAGGAAAATTTTCTTCATGAAAAATGACATCTCAACTGGAAAAAAACTGATGAGTGTTAAGATCATATAAGCGATATGCCTTTTGTCCTATGGGATAACCAACAAAGACACATTTTCTTACACGAGAGTCAAATTTGTGTGATGGGTGCAGGTGTGTGGCATAGCAAAGGCACCCAAAAACTCTTAGGTGGGTGTAGGTAAGTGGTTTATGAAATAATATTTCATATGGAGATTTATGGTTCAACATAGGGGTATGAAGGCAGTTGATAAGATAAGTGGCGGTAAGTCAACTCCCCCCCCCCCAAAAAAATTGCAAGAGAAGATTAGCATCAAGAAACAAGAACTTTGAAATTCAATGCCAATATTTGAAAAATATGGTTTCATGAATATGAATTCTGAGCCATTATCACTACGAATACTCTTTACTTGGCAATTAAACTGAGTATTGACAAAAGAAATGAAGTTTTTTAATAACTCTTCAGTTTCATATTTGATTTTCATTAAGAATATCCATGTGAAACGAGTATAATCATCCACAATAGTTAAAAAAATAATGTGCCCCTATATAAGTTACAGTACGAAGGGATCCCCAAATATCACATTGAATAAGATCAAATGAATGAAAAGTTTGAATATAACTAGAAGGAAAAGGCAGCCTTGTTTGCTTAGCCATATGATATGTTTCACAAGAGTGTTTAGGATCAAATACAAATGAAGAAATAACATGACTCAAAAATTGTGAAGGTGCCTTAGAGGGATGTCCTAACCGCTGGTGCCATGGAATTTTGGTAGTGGAATCTACATGATAAGTGGCAGGATTGCAAGTTGATGCAAATTTCATTGAAGACACAGAGTAGTACAAGCCATTAAGTTGCTTCCCCAAACCAATCATCTTCTTCGAAGTTAAGCCATGCAATACACAAAATGTGGGATAGAAGTGAATGGAATAATTCATGGTGGCTGTGAGTTGACTAACTAACAGTAAATTGACATGGAAAGATGGAGCACAAAGAATTTTTTAACATCCATGTCATATGAGAGTTGTGTAGAACCAATGCCAGTTATTTCAGAATTGGCACCATTGGGCAAAGTTACTTTAGAAGAAAAATGAGAGATGATGGGAATAGAGGTGGCTATGTGATTAGTAGCACCACTATCAATAATCCATTGATTCAAGGCTATCTTTTGAGTAGTAAATGATGAGCAAAAAGGTGCAGAGATACCTGTGTAGTTTGCTCGAGTAGAGTTTTTACCATTAAAGAAGGCTTTGATTTGAGCTAGTTCCTCAGGAGTGAATTGAGGAGTAGGTTATGTGGAGAGCTTGTGGGAGTCGTGACTAATCACAGCACTTACTTGGTGTGCACAGGTTTTTTGCTACGATTTGGTGGCTGAATTTCTTTGCCATGAAATGTATGACCAACTAGAAAGCCATTCAGATAATAACAACGATTCACAGTGTGAGTAGCACCTTCATAATAAGAGCAGGGTAAGAATTTGCGATTCCCTTATGACTTGGAATGAGAATTTGACCATTGTTTTTGCTATCGTGGAACAGCAGATTGTGACTCCTTAGAGTTGTCTTAAGTGTTGATATTCATGGCATGAATAAGCTCACTACTCTTTGCTTTAATGAGGCCTTGCTGCTTTTCTTCTTCACATAATAGTGAATATGCCTTTTTGACAGTTGGTAGAGTATGCATGAGCATGATTTGTCCTCGGACAGCAGAGTATGTCTCATTTAATCCCATAAGAAATTGTCCAAGTCAAATCCTTTCTTCTTTTTCTTTTAAGTCTTTTTGTCCTCCACAAGTGCACGTGATTGAGGGACTGCAAGTGGTTAGCTCATCCTACAACATTTTCATCTTTGTATAATAAGAAAAAATTGATTCTTGATTTTATTTCAGTTCAACATAGATCGTTGAGTTTGATAATGATGAGAGAAATCACCTTGAGAGAAATGTTCTTGAAGATCTGTCCAAATCTCAGAATGGGTTTCATCATATAGGACACTGTTTTGTGAGGTCCTGACTTAGAGAATTGAATATCGAAGAGAGCACCATATCATTGCAACGTTGCCATAAAGAGTATTTTGGATATTTTTCATTTGGAGTGGAAATGGTTCGTTTGATGAATCCCAATTTGTTTTTGGCACTGAGGCTTATCAGCATTGACCTTTTTCACATGGCATACTTTGTTCCATCTAATACTTTTGGAACAAGGATTGTGTTGGGATAATCAAAAGGATGAAGAAATAGAGGGTCTGAGGGATCAATTGTAGGGTTGGACATGATGTTGTTATCAGAGTGGACAAAAATTTACAGAAGCAATGAGATCATTGCTCTGATACCATGACAAAAACAAGAGTTGAGAATGCTGTATTTCTTATTCATCTTTTACAGCTAATGGACTTCAATATATATACACTTACAAAGGAAAGTCACGATCCTAATCAATAAAGGAAATAAAATAAAATCTCAACTAATTCTCTTAAGTGAAGGGATTACAAATTCCTAAATAAGTGCAGTAACGAAATTTCTAAAGATAAGCTAAATCTTAGCAAATCTTAACAGTAGGATCGTTACTATAAACTTTGCATGCTTAACTAACTAGAGGATGTCTAATTGTATATGATATATAGTTTAAGTGACCAATATTTTCTAACAATTAAGTGTTAAAATGATTTTAATGTTTAAATTTAAATTCTAATTTTTTTTCTAAACATTATGCGCGTGGGGAATTTCAAGTGATAGATGATCATAATGTAAACTTGAATGTGAACTGAATATCTAGATGAGATTTTTGTAGAGGCACGTAGAGTTAAAAAATCGATTACTTAGGGGAATGTTAGGAAAATGCTTTTTTTCTTGAAAAGTAATTTTTTTAAAAAGTACTTTGACATTTGGGGTATTTAGTGACTGCATTCAATCAAAAGTATTTAAAAAAAATGAAAAATTATTTTTGTAGAAAGTCTTTTTTTTATCTTTTGACTAAAAACAGTTATTAATAAAAGAAGAAAAAAATTTTAATATAAAAAATACTTCTACATTATTAATATATTTTTATTCATTTTTATTTTATGTACAATTTTTTTTAATTTTTTATGCTTTAATAAAATTATAATAATAAATTCTATTTTAAAATTTATATTTATAAAAATAAAAGCAAAAATAAGAAGTCTTAATAATATTTTATAATTTAAAATTAATTTTAATAAAAATTAATTTTTAAAATTTAAACATAATATAAAAAATATTTTTACATATATTTTTTAATAATTTTACCTGTATAAAAATATTTTTATATTTTTATATTCAAGCACTATAAATATAATTTTTTTAATAAAATTAATTTTATATAACTATATCGAAATACTTATATCCAAATATTAAATACCTATTTTTTAAAATTAATATTTATATTTAAAATACATGTTAAAAAATATAAGTTTATCTAAACACTTCTTTATTAGTCTATTAATAACGAGGATGAAAATGCTTACATTAATTAAATATCTTCATGTTTAGTTGACCCAAATATTTTTTGATATTGTAATTACCTAATTATATTTTCCACGCATGAGAATGGACGCCTTAATTTAACCAAACCTTCCTTATAGTTTAATCTACATATTTAAAATACGATTTAGATTTGTGGTTCCGTAATATTCAAATTATCTATAAAATTAAGGATTGTAAGTTTAAATTCAAGTAGAAATAAAATAAAAAAACTCCACACGTGTGATATTTTTAGGGGTAAATATCTTTATTTTGCTTGAGATTTTGTAATATAATATTTAATATCTTTTTATTTTTAAATAAAATTCAACTCTTTATAAATATATGAATATACTGAATTATCTTTAAATGAATGAAAAATAAGAAATAAATAAATAAATAAATAAATATATATATTTACATATTCAAAAGTAAATTAAATATCATTTTAAAAATTAAAAAAGTATGAAGTATTATATTACAAAACTTATAAAAAACAATTTATTTAATTTTTAATTAATTTATATATCATTATTGCTATTATTTGATAAATCTAACACTTAATTAAAAAAAACGTATTAAATGTGAGATTTGGATTATTTCATGCAAAAGTATAATATAACATGTTATATTGATAGAAACAAAATGTATAAATTCATAATTTAAAATAAAAATCCAGGAGATTCATTAATAAAAGATGAGTCTCATAAATTATATATAATTTTTTTCATAAAATAACAGTTTCATATTATTTATTACGAACAAATCTAGATCCGTTAAATAGTCCATCCAAAAATATCGGAGGTTAAGACTTAAGGGTTAAGATTACACATTATTACTTGTTTAGTTAGTTTAATGACTTGTCTGTTGATTGCATATATTTAGGGGAAAGGAGAATTTTTCGTATTAATTCGTTAATGATTTTTTCTTTAGAATAAATTCAAATTGACACATGGCACTACACAAATGGTCTATGAGGCAAACCTAGAGGAGTGTGCCATCCACGTGCCATGAAGAGAGACAGTAACCAAATTAATGTGTTGTTAGCCGCAGCGTATCAAGTCCCACCACCAAGAAGAAGCATAAATAAGCTGCGATCCTTCTGGGTCTAACACTAACGCTTCCTCGGAATACAATCTCCATATTTATCTCAATCTAGTATTTTAGGAAAATAAAAATTAAAAAAATCTATTGGGAATATTATAATTACTGGTTAGTACCTAAGACCATGACAGCCCAATCAAAACTCATCGTTCTCATAAGTCAAATCAAGAATTCCTATTTTCATCAAGTACCAAAGCTCATCTTGACTAGTCACATTACCCCATCCTTCACTCTTTCCCTGTATAACTTGAGTCTCTCTCTTATAAATTGAAACCCCAAATCTTCACCAGACTCATAATCAATCCTTCACACCCGCAAAATCCCACCTTTTTGTGGTTTATGAACTATTCATGCTTCAACCCCATTTTCTAGAATGGTTTTTAACCTTTGATTTTGGTTTTGGTTTTGGTTTTGTGATATTTCTTGTGGGGTGATTTTGGCAATCCATGTCAATCATACCCACAACTCTTTCTGAGATTTCTCTCACAGTTTCGTTTCACCATTTCCATAGCAGATCCATGGCCTTTCCCGTAACTCCCCCTGCAAATTACCGATTCTATCAGAAAGAAGAAGCTGTTTAGTATTTCGTTTTAGCTCTCACTGAACGGAACGAACTCATATGGGGAAGATTAGGGGATTCAAGCTTGGAAAACGCCTGATCCGAGTCTCCAAATGGATCTGCAGGAAAATCCGGATTCAACCCAGTTACCAGCGTATAGGTTCGCCTACATCGCCAGCGAGAAAGCCCATAGCGAATAAGCTTCTCACATGGGGCCGCCAGTTGACTAAACGAGCCAGATCCCTCTGCGCCGGGTCGGGTTATATCCCCATTGGAGCCGACCCCATTCAGGACAAGCCGCGGGTGGTGCCGAAGGGGCACTTGGCCGTGTACGTCGGCCAGAAAGACGGCGAGTTTCACCGGGTCTTGGTGCCTGTGTTTTACTTCAACCACCCCTTGTTTGGGGAGCTGCTAAAGGAGGCAGAGAAGGAGTTCGGGTTTCAGCACCCGGGAGGGATCACGCTTCCTTGCCAGCTCACGGAGTTTGAGCGGGTCAAGACCCGAATCGCATCTGGGTGGGGCGGCTGTGGCCGGAGAAAGGCGTGCCGGCGGAAATATTCGGGTGTGTGATGATGACGATAAAGATTTACCAGTTAGGTTGATGTGACTAGGATATGCTTTTAGAATTTTTGATTTGATGGTAGTCTACGTTGTTTTTTTTTCAAATTCTTGGTTAATATCTGGAGGTGTAATTAATTTTTTTAAGATGAATACAAATGGATTTTTTTCCTATACTATGCTGTTAATTTAAGACTAAATTATTCTTATGAAATTTTATATTTTTACAACATCTAGAAGTATATTATAAAATTATATGAAAAATAAAAAGATTTTATAAAATACTATTTTAAAATGTAACAATTTTAAGAAACGCAAATAAAATTCTCTTTTAATTTAGTATCAATATATAAGGATGATCAAGATAAAAATTTAATAATAGTGATGTTGTTGATAGCTATTTATAAATTGTAGAAAAAATTATTTTAAATTGGTATTGAGTATATTGTAATTTTGTACAATGTTTGATGATATTAATTTTTGATTGATGTTATTTTTATCATATAAATTAAAATATCAATAAAAAATTAAATATTATTGGGGCACTGTGTGAAAATCCAGTGGCCAAGCTATTTCATCCAGTGCCCCCACCTCCCAATAATTTTTTCTAAATTATAATCATATAATTTTACTACTCAGCCTTTTGGTAAATTATAATTTATTTTTTTCTTTTGATTTGAAATTAAATTTATCGTTAAGTACAAGCTACAGTTTTAAATTTTTTTTTATTTTTTCAGTTGAACACTATAAAATTACTTGCTATTTTAATGTTTTGGCTATTTTGTAACATTGTGAAATTTATCAATTTTAGTATTTATATGTTTTATTAAAATTAAAATGAAAAATACTATAAGTAATTAAATATTAAATAGTAATAATAGTATAATACCAATCCCCCCTCTCTCCCTAATGAAAAATTGGATAGCACGGTAGCTTTTATTTTGGGACAATAAAATATTTTTGATATTTTGATATCTTATTATTATTTTTTTTAATATTAATTAATTATTGTCTATGTTATATAATATTTTTAAATATTTTAAAAAAATTTTATATTATTCATTCATAATTTTTTGGTATTATTTATTTATAAGTAAAAAAAATTTAAAATTTTTTTAAAAAATATGACATAAATAATAACTAATTAATAAAAAAAAAGTTAGAATAAAAAGAAATTGCCTTTCTTTTAGCCTCCCATTGATAAAGTGCATTTCATTGTGGTCAGACCAAGAAAGGAAGCTGGAAAGCATAGAAAAATTAACCAGATGAGATAAAATATATATATATTATTTTTTAATTATTATTATTATATAAAAAGAAAGATAGTGAATGTTCGTTGGATGTTAGTATTTTTTATGCAATGCATACGATTTAGGAATGATTCAAATCTTAAACTAAAAAAAAAAAAATATTTAATTAATTCCTAAAATATTTAATAAATTTATTACCCTTTTTTTTTCTTCTTAATTTAGCACAGATCCTGCAAATAAGCATGGAAAAGGAAGAATCTATTCTAATTTTCCAAAAAACAATCAATATTATTTGTTGTTGAATTTGTAATTTGTATCAAATGTCTCGTAATTTAACAAATTTTGTTTTCTAATAAGGCTGATTTTTATAGACACTGAACGGTTTGGTTTTCAGTTGTTATTTCTGGACTAGATTCTTTTTCTAATAATATGATAAATATGATAGTTATGAGAATTAGATATAATTTACATAGACTCATAAATAATAATATAAAAAAATTAGATAATAAAATTTGTTTATTGTGTTTATATCTTTTGTAATATAATTCTTCTTAACACAAAAAAATTTTAGATCATGTTTAATGTGCTGTATAAGATTGGATAAATAGTATAAGTTAATATAATATAATTTTATATAATGTTTAATGCACCCTAAAAGTTATATAAGCTTATATAATTAAGACTTTTATACTATGATTATCGTAGAACAAAATACATGGAGGGGGTGAGATAAAACCTTATAATATTAGATAAGATAAAAATTTAATTGTTTTAATTAAAATATCCTTAAGTAGTAAAAAAGTAATAAATTTATCATAATGATTTTTTAGTTATTTTTTACAAAAAGTTATTAAAAAAATAACATTAGATTTATCAAAGTTATTTTTTAGTCTAATTTTAACACAAAAATAATATATAAAAATAACATTAAATTTCGTAAAATTATTTTTACCTAATTTAACACAAAATATTATTAAATTTACTAAAATTATTTATTAGTATAATCTTTACACAGAAATGTCAAAATTGTAAAAGACTTCTAACAATATTTTATTTAAAATAGTTAAACTTTTATCATATCCAATATTGTATGATTAATCAACAAACATAGAATATGATTATATTATATAATCTATTGTGTTATACATTATCTATCATAAATATAGGATATCATAAAAATTTATTAAGTGAATAATTTATATAATATTATTTAATGTCTTTTATATAATCTAATGTTATTTTATGTGACATGTCAAATGTAGCCAGAATTATGAAGAGCACAAGAACATGGTAATCAATTAAGAGTTTTATGGAGATATTACATAGAAATTTTTAGGTAGACATAATTTACAAAAAATATATAAATTAATAATTAATAAACACATAACCATGTTAAAATTAGAAATATATAAAAAATATATTATAAACAATTTTTTAAAGAAATTTTAGGGATATTGTTATAGTGCTTGCTATGGTGCAGCTCTAAAAATGGATGGGCTGCACCAAACATTCCGGCATTCAAATCTCATATATTTTTTAATTTTTTGTCTTATAATTTTTTTAATTCAAATGTCATATAAATTTTTAAAAATTTAATTTTTTAAATTTTTTATATTATTCATCCATAATTTTTTTAATACTATTCGATAAAAAATATAAAAAAATATAAAAAAATTTTAAAAAAATTTTAAAAAAATATATAATATAATAATTCATTAATATTAAAAAAAATATAAAACCTATCCATATATTTGTGATGGGCCTAATGGAATATATGGTGTACATATAAACGGTTGAACCTGAACCATTGAGAAGAAGTGCTCTCTTATCTTCTTCGTGTGAGTCACCTAGCAAACTTGCCACGAAAAGAGAAGGTTCCCATTTTAGGTACTTGTCTCCAAGAATTTATGTAATAAATTTTGGTACATCACCTTTCTTTTTCTTTTTTCCAGTTAGACAAATAATTGAAACTAAGAATACAAGAATTTTTTTGTTACAGTTTGATATTAAGAAAAAAATTAAGATTTGAACACGTCAAAGTCTTTACTAGTAAATCAAATATTTTGAGTTTTATTTTTTTTGTTTATCTTCCATCTCAATTTTAAATTTATATTTATATCTTAAGAATATGATTAAGTTTTAAAATTCTTAAAATTTTATAATTAGGTCTTTGTCGTAATAATACATGACAGATCCATTCACAACTTGATGTTATGAGTTTCTAATAATAGTTACAAATAGATATTGACTAAATTGATAAACATTTAATTCAATTATGTAATTTGAACATAATTTATAATATGACGAATTATAAATATGAGTTTAGGTATTTCTAGAGATCACATCATTTGAGGTACTGTATATTTTTTATAAAATATAAAATTCAATAAAAATAAAGCCTAGTAATACTAGAAGAAGATTTGGTCATATTTTGTAATTGTGGCCGTTTATATTTAATTGGATGGTTATGATTAAAATAAAAAAATTTAATTTTTTATAAAATATATAAAATCGAGGTTGTTCGTATATAATAATTATAAAAAATTTTAAATATAATAATAATAAATAAACATTTAATAATTTTATGTTGAATCAAAAGGTGAATACAAGTTTTATTTATCTATAAACTCCTTTTTTTAAAATAAAAAAATCTTCTCAATCATTATCAGTGTTGTAATAAGACAATTATGTTTATCTACTTGATATATTATATATAATAATTTTATTAATAGCATAAGATTCTTAAACCATAAGAAAGAACTACTAGAACAATTTCAATTAAATAAAAAAACAAATTTTACCTACAGTGATGGGATTAAAAATCGTTTCAATATTAATAAATCAAAAGATAAAAACTCTTTCACGTCTATCAAGAAAGACTAATTAAAAAATTGTCATCATATTTTCCTTAAATGACAAATTTGAAAGAATTTATTATATAAAAAATAAGAACAATAAAAGAAAAAAAGGAAAGAGGGATTGTTGCCTATAGTTGTTGTGGTGGCAACCCCAAAAGATAAACCTGCCTATTGAGAGAAGTGCCATCAACTGTGAAAGAAAGAGAGAGAGAGAAAAACTAAGTTAATGTATTTTAAAAATATTTTATAAAAATTAATATTATCTTTTGATATCATTTTTAAGCCTGCTAAATTTGTGATTATTTAATATATCATAAAAGAATTTAAATATCATGATATGTTATTATGAAAATATCAAAAAATAATTAAGTCTATAAATATTCAAAATATATAAAAGATTATTTTAAAATGAAATTATAGGACTAATTGTTTCCTTTACAAGGAAATCAACCAAAAAAAAAAAAAAAAAGAAGAGTGTAAAAGAAAACTATACCTGCCGGCCAACGTTTTCTCATCAAAAGTGTCCTTATCGCCAAGGATATAATGACGGTGGGGGTGGAGAATCATATATATATTATATTCCCTGCAAAAGCAAAACCATTAAAAAGGAAAAAGAAAGGCAAAGGGGATTCATCTCTACTTGGTGATGAAGAGTCAAAAACGTTTTCAAAGTGGGAAGGGCTGTGCCACGAAGAAAGTTCAATCTAACTGAGTGGTGCTTAAATTTGATTTTAGGTCAGGTGGTCCATGCAATGCCCCAAATATCTAACCAAAGAATGACCCCAAATTATGGGACTCTCCCCGAATTCCTAATCCATCAAAAAGTTTCTGCATAGACATAACTAAGAGGAATACTACTCTTATAAAAGTTAATATTTATAAATTTTATAAAAAGCTTTTAAAGTCGTTCATCATTAATTATTTTATATTTCTTACATCATCTTACTATATAATAAATGATTAAAAAAAATTAAAAATCTTTTGTGAGAGTCAACTTTTGTAAGAAGAGCGTTTGATGCAGCATGAAAATGGAACGAGCAATAAAACACTGAAATTGCAACAAAGGTAGGAGCACGAAGCTGAATTTGCAACACCACAATACCTCAAACCTAGAATCACAGTTCTCGGAATATAGGAAAAGAGAACCCTCCAAGACTTTCCTTCGATAAACTGATAATAACAAACCAGCTAATAAACCTTAGCCACAGGTCGAAAATACTGAAGGGGAAAGTCAAAAGTAAGGTCAAACTACTAAGGACTGCAAAACGAAAATAATAATAATCAAAAAACTGAAATTACTCAAAAGCCCACAAGGAAAATAAAATGACTTTTAGGGCCTAATCTTCTCATATTTCTCCCTTTTTCTCCCTTGACACCGTGTCTTGCTCATCTTTGTTGCGAAGAAGCATGGTCAACTTCCTTCTCCACTCATTGATGTTGTTAAGGATTGAACCACCCTTCCTTTACCCAGTTGGCAAATTGAATATCTGTTCATGTATGCCTCAAATGCCCACCAAGATGTCCTGAGTTGGGTTGCAGAAATGTTCCCTAGCAAAGTCCTCAAACTTCTCTGTAGCATCTATACGATTTGTACTCATATGTTTTATCCGACACAGATGAACATATAAAATAGGCAGAGTATGTATCGTTTCCTCTGCTGTAGTCATTTCTAATACCTCTTTGTATATATTGAAAGCTGCCTTTATATTTCCCAATCTTTTTCCCATGTTAGCTTTTGATATAACATTCTCCACAAGGTCATTCTCCACAAGGTAAGAATATGTCTCTGCACCACTCTGAACACACGCTGTCATATCAACCACTTCTCCATGGACTATTATAGTGCCAAAATTACCTTCAACCAATTCCACACTTTCCAATCTATGCAGCTTCCACAGAGTTCTATCTGAAGAAATCGCATGCCCCTTGAATCCTAATGTTATGAAGTCTTGATGGAACAATATCTCCATACTCATCATTCAACCTTGGAACTACAACAGGCTTATCTCCTAATGCAGTGGGAGCAAGAGTTTGTACTTGCAAAGCCATCGAATCCTTGATTCGCCTTGCCTTTTAAATTTTTTGCAACATTGTTGTTGGTCTAGCTTTCCATTTGTCAAAGAATTTGTGCTTCAACGTACCAGCTGCAGTAGGACGCATACGAGGTTCTTTCGTAAGGAACATGACTAGAAAATCAAGAAAATATAGAGACCATTTTTCTTTATCCTCAAGCTTGACATCTCCTTGTTCAGTTAACAAGATATCCCCACCTTTGATGTCTCTATGGACTTTGAAATACGAGTGCAAATATTAAAGTCCCCTCAGTGCTTCTCTGCATATATATGCTATCTGACCCTCATCCAGTGGCTCCTCAGTCACATTCATCAGGTCAGCAACACTACCACCACCACGGTATTCCATAACTATCCAAAGATACTCTTCTCCTTGATAGCTTCCAAGGTAGTGGACAACATTCAAATGATTACATTGCTGTAATATCTCAATTTCATCACGAATTCCTCATATTTCTCCAAATAAAGCTTACCTTGCTGCTTGAATATTGTTGCCACTATATCACGAACAGTGTAGCGAAATTTCTTATTCAAATGTTCTGAAGGAAGACAATCAATAACACCAGTATAAATACCTTCTTTAGACTCGGATTGGTTCATCATCATTTAGTCGTTTGGTGACTCTTTGTTCAATTACATCAGGCAATGAAGATTTAGAAAGCTTTGCAAAATGCCTATATCCACATCCAACTTCCATGTCATTGTAAGACACAGTTTCCCCATCACCACAAGGTCCTTCCTTTATAACAGAGATAAAAAAATCAACAGGTGAAGACTTTTGTTTGTGGCTCTCTATGGTCATCTAGGCACGTTTCCCACCCAAACACAACTACTTCCTTCAACAATTCAAGAGAAACTTTCTCTTGCTTACTTTCATTGGGATAATCATCATAGATAGGTTCGGGTACTTCCTTTATTGCAACTACCCAATCTAAGAATTTCTCATGCTGTGAGCAACCTTGGGATTATGGAATATCAACTTCGAAGCTAGATTCCCACCAGCTAGTGTTGTTACGGTTTAAGGGACGCTCCCCCTTCCCCCATGCCTTGTAAATGGAGCTTTCTTTTTCATTGCTATCCACATTACCGTAATTTGCAGAAGACAAATTTTGTAGTCGTCGGTGTCGGTTGCCAACACTGAGGGAGGTTAATTTGTCAGGAAAGGCATCAAATCAATCACCCATATGATCAAACCACTCCTTCGTACATTGCAGTCGTGTCGATAGTTGTGCTTTGCATGCTACCTCATTGCGTTCAAACACCTCACCCATTGTTGGGCGTTTTCCCCCTCAAGTTCTTTTTTGCGCCATGGCTAAACAACAACCTTAGAGTTCTGATACCAACTGATGTAGAGTGAAAATGGAACAATGTAATGTCCCTTTTACCTATGTTGAATTATGAATGAAATTTTGGAGAAAAAAATAATAATAATTCCTTCAAAGTTTTTTTAATGTGTAATGCAACCAATTTTATCCTTAATCTTTAGTTTAACCCAAAGAAACTTTTTTTATTGTAAATAATTGATTCAAGATAACTATGATGTAATAAATTAAATAAGTAAAATTTCTTTTCAAAATTTTAAATCCTAGAAAAAAAAAGAAGAAAGACAAAAGATAAGACAAAAGACAAATAGTGGAAAATTGTAAGAAAAGACAAACAACAAATTGCATCTCCAAAAGCCAACTTGGAATGCCCAATTATTTAAACAAATTTTTTTGGACTGGCAACCTTCTTATTTAGGATGTTTTTGTTAAATTTATTAGCTCTCTTTTGAGAAACTTTCCACTATTCCTGGAAGTGGTCCAGATAGAATTAGAAGCTGTTTGAAGAGGTATTATATTGTTCACGTGTCTTTAGGTAGAATTTCAGCTTTTCTTTAGGGTACTTACGTGGCCCTCCTTATCACCATGACATAGAGATATTTCATCTAATCTTTACCAAGATTTCTCTTTACCTTTCTAGAAATTTCTGTTTTGCTTTTCCTTAGCCAATATTGTCACAACGTGATGGCCGGTGAAAAGTAATCGTTTTATGACTTTAGGCGCGTAAGGAAAAATGCAGAGAAAATGAGAGTCGCCACCAATTAATTAGAAAGATAATTGGGATTCTTAAAAAAGAAAGGAAAACTTGCCCTTAGAACCAAATGAAGGGTTTGGGTGTCTAATTACGCGTGGGGAAGGTGTTAGGCACCCCACAACGTCCATCCCTAAGGATTGTTACCCTAAATTGTTTGTACTTAAAAAAATTTAATATATTTTAATTACCCCCTTTGATTAATAATGAACAAAAGTAGAGAAAGAAATAACTAGACCTGCTTTACCATTTAAGTACTTACGTACCCTGAAAGGGATCAAGGTAAACGTAGTTCGGAATGTTTGAATAAGTTGATTGAGTGATATGTATGATCTCAGATTGGAGAATGTTACGACATTTCGGGGAAATTAAATTTCCACTTAAAGCCTGGATAGCGAATATATCTCTACTGAATGCCCGTGAAAACCGAAACTTTAGGAAAATAAAATTCCACTAAAAGCCTATGAAAATTAGGACATTGGGAAGAAATAACCTTCACTGAGGGGCCTTAGGAAAATAAGATTTCCCTGAAAGCCCATGAAAAACAGAACTTCAGAGAAGATAAAACTTCTACTGAAAGTCCTTTGAATGTTGCAAGAGTGAAATTCATAAAAGTCGTAGGGCAAAAATGGGGTTTATAAAAGATGTGGGGTTGAAATTCCAAAAAGAAATGAGTCTTTATTAGAGCATCGAGGCTAAAGTGTCATTCTTGAAGTTATCGAGTCAAAATTATTTATCTAGAAAATATTGAGGCTTTAAGTTAAATTCTAGGAAATAAAGGGGCCCAAATAAATTTCTAAATGTTGGTTCAAAATGCTATTATTAAAACTGATTTTGAAACTCACTTTCATTTGAACTATGAAAACTATTAAGCTTTTGAAGTCCATTCTGAAAATAGTGAATTAATGTCCTCTAAGAATCATATTGGGCCCTTGGAACCATTTTTAGAAAATATTGGGCCTTGAGCCCCTTTTTGAAAATAATTCCATTAGGTCTTTGAAACCTCATTGTGAAAGTTTTTATTCTAAATGGATGCTCTTTCTTTTTGGGCCTTTGAAACCTAAATTCTCAACCTTAATTCCATAATAATTCTATTTTATTCATTTGGAAAATCAAAATATACCTCTTTAACTACTAGGGGCTTTAACAACTTCCTGAAACTCTTGGAAGTTAAGAGTTTGTTGGTTTCCTAACATATCAGGTACTACCTTTTTATGAAATTATGAATATGACAATTATAACAAATGTGGTGTCAAGGATTCATGAGAATAGGGAACCACAGACGTCACAACCAATAAATTATACCATCCTTTTGAAACAATAGGATCTTAAATCAGAATGATGATAAATAACATGTCTAGACACAAACAATAGCTAAAAAATGCAAGAGAAATACACATTACTTTACAAATATGGGAAATCAGAGGTGTGCTGCAATTACAACAGCAATTTAACACGGCAACCAGAAGAACAAAAAAAAAAAAGGGATCACTACATTAGGTGCTTAACAGAAATAGAAGAATCTCATTTAACATCATATCTCTCGTTAAACAGGACAACAAAAAAAGTAACATGAAGAAATAGATTTTGATTAAACCCACAACAGAAGATAAGCACATAGTTAATTCCTAGTATTGCAACAGAATTAAAAGAACATAATTTAAGTGAAAACATAAATGAAGTTCCTTCGCCAATCACTAATGTCAGGAATCAGAAGTAGTTTGGTCTATGATAAATCTATCATAAGATAGTCTATTTCAACAGAGGCTAAAAGTTATCAGAATGTAAACGCATGGCTTGATTCCTATCCCACATAACCAAAGTTAATAGAGACGCATAGGCACCCCGTAGATTAAGGATCAACACAATAGTTGCCTAACAGAAATCATCTACTTCATCAGAAAATAACTCTTTTTGGGAAGAACATACAACCAATAAGAAAGCAACAAATCCAGAATAAGTTTCAAAGAAATGAGAGCGAATATATGCCAATCAACAGCAATCAAGCATCAAAGCTTGATTCAGAATCCAGAATTGCGTCCCCCAAATCAGAATGCATCCCATATAATTGATCATAAATTAAACAGAGACAAAATGATAAACGCCCTTTACCTTTTTTGAAATTCCTCACTTCTTTAAACTTTGTAAGTCCCCTCAATTTCCTTCCTGCTATCGTTCTCTCTGATTCTTTTAAATTTCTCCTTCTCTCGCTCACTCTTGGTTTATCTTCTCTTTCGTCGAGCTTCTCTTAATCTCTCTTTCTCGGTATATAGATCACCTATGTTCTGAAGCTCCGTGAAGCCAAAATCAAAATCCCCGTCAAACCCCTAGAAAAAATCCCCCTGATGATGTCTTTCGCTTTGCTTCTTAAAGCCCACCGAGGAAGACAGAATCCAGCGCCTTCAGCAGAAATCCCGTGGAAAGAGGTTGTGGCAAAAAAGCAGTAAGCCCTCATCCAGACTGTAGCGCATGGTTTCTGCGAGCTCGTGTTGGATTTGGCTGCGGGCTCATAAGCGTGGATCAGTGGTCAAAGGGAACCAACGGCGAGGAAGAGAGACAGAGGTACATCCATGGCAAAAAGGGGAAAGGGGGCCCAGCTATGGCAGAGAGGAAAGACGATGGGAGCAGACGCTGCTAGTGGCTTGTAGAGAGCAGGCGTGGCATAGAGGAAAAAGGGACCAGCTTGCAGGAAGGGATACAGGGAGAGCAGAGGAGAATTGGGGGAAATGGAAAAAGGGGACCCATGCCATTTAGGGATTCCAGGAACATGTGGGTATCTGGGTTAAAAGTGGACCGGGTTAGAGCTATGGATATAGGTCAAATGGGTGTTTGGGCTGGATAAAAATGTTTGTTTAGTGAGCTGCCAAAAATGGCATTTGGGCTATTTATTTTTATTTTTTTTGTTTGCTGTTTTTAATTTAATTAATTTTTTTGCTTTTTCTTATCTTTCTTTTTTTCATTTTTTATCACAATTTTTATGGTTAATATATATTTTTATTATTTTTGGTTTTTGCCTAGACAAAATCAAGTGTTTACAAATATATAATTTCTTTCCAATAGATTCTGAGTTCACCTTCAGACAGTAAAGCATTCTCTATTTCCAGAAACTTTCCTCTTCTCTAACTCTTATAAGCTTTCGTTTCTCTAGGGACCCCCTCTCGGTTAGTTTCTTTCAGACATCCATTCTCAGCCGGGAATTTCTATAGTTCTTAGCCACTTTTCCTGTAGCTTTGTAGCAGTTCCAAAAAGCACAAAACAGTAACCTTCCTTCTTTAATCATCGTTATACGTCATGGTGGCTTGGTCTTATATTATAATCTGAGTTAGAGATCTAAAAATAATAAAATAGGTAGTGATTTTTAAGTTGGGATACTTTCAACTTGAGGTACTGATTTTGAGTTGAAATTCTCAATTCTCGTCTTTGTTTTTTTTATATAATGTGCTTGAGGAGACGGATAGAGTGGAGGCATGTATCAATGATTTACTATACATTACAATTTTACTCTCTCAATTTATAAATTTGGGTAATAGTGCCAAATTTAAGTAGTGCCTGGTTATTAATATCACATTATACCCACCAATGAAGGAAGAAATGTTCTGGAACTGACGTTAGTTAATTGTCAAAAGTAACTTGGAATGAAGTAAAGGGTAGAGTGGGAGCCTTAAAGAGTCTATAGGTTATAACTATTGAGATATGAAATTCTGGTAGAATGATTTTAAATAAGAAATAGGAATGTGACTAAAAGAATGGGATGGAGTAATGTAAATACCAAATTTTGTTCAGATAATTTTTAAAATTTAGAAAAATAACAAAAAACACAAAAAAAAATTAAAAATTTTAAAATAATAAAAAAGCAATAAAATACAAAAAAGAAGAAGAAGAAAAAGAAACAAAACAAAAATACTTTGCAACCTAATCTTTTTTTATTTTTTTTGTTATTGTAAGCTCTTTTCCCTTCCCCTTAACTCATTTTCTTTTAAGCCCAACATTACCTAAACTAACCCAAATCCTTAACCCAATCTTTTAGTCAATTTCCTTCTTAACCTACCCATCTAACCCATACCTATAAACCCAACTCATAACCCACTTCTTTATTTTAACCTAGCCTCCCTCTTACTTTTTCCCTCTCACTTTAATCTAGCCTCCCTCTCACTTTTCCCACACACATTTTCCCTCTCACTTTTCTCTCTCACTTTCCCCCCCTTCTTCACCCACTTTCTCTTTTTCCCACACTCACCTATTCTTATACTCATTTCCTTCATTCCTTCATCTCATCCATCCAAACTCTCTCTTTTCTTTTCTCTCCATGGCTTTTGTTTTGTTTTTCTTTTTTCATCTTTTTCACACACACAAAAACTAGTTTCCTTTCTTCTTTAGACACACACACCCTCCTCTTCTCATTTTCACTATTTTTTA
>JASKGM010040896.1:7977-22554 GCA_034509205.1 Ceratonia siliqua
TTAGAAGTGTCAAGTTAAATATAATAAGAAAATATTTATACGAATTTATTTTGATAATAAATAATTTTAAAAAAAATTAAGTGTTTGTTTAGTTTCAAAATGAAACATAAATAGTTTTTATCCTTCTAAAAGAGATAATAAAATAATTTTCTTTTAAAAAAATATTTTTATAAAAAATAAGTACAATAAATTTTTTATATTAAATTCAAACAAATGAGCAAGTCATGCAAAAACTCTGACGGATTAGTGAATGTTGATTCAGTCTCACCCTTCTCATGTGATTTAATTTGACTTACAAATTTGAAGAATTGGTAAACGTTGGCATGTTGCCTTGAAGATTGCCGCTTTCAACTCCCATTTTAATTTTTTTAATGAGAAACTCTGATTATAATTAAATGAACAAAATAAACTCAAATTAATGCATAACATTTCGAACACTTTACTCTCAATAAAATTGTACTATAATATTTGGTTATTTTTTTATTTTGAAATCATGTTCAATTTAAATATATCAATTTATCATTACTTTTTAGTCTCTTATCAAATTAGTATATTTACATATTTATAAAAATATTAAGTATTATTTTAAAAATAAGAGAGTAGCTGAATATTACATTATAAAAGTAAAAATAGTTTACCAAAATAATTAACTAATATGGACGATTTGCGCGGACAAAATATTTCTTTTTAATACAGTATGGTAGTCTCATAAACCAGTTTATTTAGGCAAAATTTACAAAATGGTTATGTAATAAAATTTTGATCTTACAATAACAAAAGAAAGAAAGAAAATGTATAAGAAAATATATAATAAACTTTGTAAGATATTATTTATGTAATAGTAAGAAAACTTAGGCCCATTTGAAGTGCTGTGTTGTGTAAGTAACAATTGATAGAATTGTATGGAAGTTAAATAGTATTAATAGGAATAAGAAAATGGTGAATTGGTATAATATAAATAAAATAAAATATTTGTATCAAAAATTATTTGAAATTACAAATTTATTAATAAATGTTCTTTAAAACTTTTAAGATGCTTGAAAAGTTTGAGATATTTCAAAATCGTTTTGTCTCATATCAGAAATTAAAACTTAAAGAAAAATAAGGGGATGGGGAGGAACACATAATTTATCCTAATTCAGCTTCAACGTAATACCTACATCTAGTATCATTAGCTCTTAAGGAATTTTTTCACTACTAATCAATTAACCTTTATGTTTATAACCTTAGTTTTACTTATTCAATAGTAACAAGTGGTTTTGACTACTAATCATGAACTGAGTAGTTTTCAAGCTTATCACTAACTACAACAATCAAAATATTATATAAAAGAAATAACTCCTTTTTAGAGTAGATGGATAATGCTTTTTGTAATAAAAAATCTCTAGTTTTTTCTCTTACAATAACTCAAAAGAAATGAAAAACCAAAGGAATATTGCTGAAATAATTTCTTACACATATTTTGCATAAGTTTGATGATCTGTTCCTTTCTTTTACTTCTCTTTTATAATATTCAAAAAATAGCCGTTATAATATTGATTTGATACCTTCAATCTTTGAATTTTTTGCTCTTCCATGAAATTTTGTATCTTTAAATTTGATTTAGAGATTAAAAGCTTTGGACTTTATCTTTTCTTGATCGCAACTTTCATATTTGTCTCTCCATCTTGATTTCTTTCTTCTATGATATTTGTTGATTTCCTTTCTTTGGCACCTTGGTTAGATTTGTAAATCCTTCAAATTTTGCCAAGATTTCCTTCATTGAAGAGTCTTCCTTTTTGTTGCTATGACCAAGTGCTCTAGATTTGCAAATTTGGCCCAGATTTCCTTCCTTGAAGAGTCTTCCTTTTTGTTGCTATGACCGAATGCTCTAGATTTGCTTTTTTTGATAAGTCTTCCTATTTTAGATGTATTTTAATTAGTTGGCTGATATTGCTCTATCAAGGTATATCTAAAAATCTATTTTAATATATCTTGGTCTTCTCTCTCTAATTTCTTTTCGACTGGTTACCATTTGTCTTTATAACTTTGTCTCTTGTTATGGTTTCATGTGCTTTTTGTGTCTTTATTATTTTTATCTTCATTCTTCCATATCGTTCCTCCACCTAAGCAAATACATATTAAGTGAATTAGTTGACCAATACTTGTGCTTTTGTATTTTTGTTTAATCTCTAAAAACCAAGGTCAACATTGTATAAGTTATTCATGTATACTATCATATATTTGTTACAATAACATATAACATATAAGATTATATAACATAATGATGGTGGGGTGACGGTGGTAATATTAGTAGTAGTAGTGGGTTATGCACATTAAATATTGTACACAACTGAATTATATTAACTTATACTATTCAATGCTCTATTATATCATGTACCAACAAGATCCAAGAGTTAAGAGTTTCCAATGACCAGATTTAAAAGTATATATGAATATAAGATATGGATAGCATTGAATTATGAATAGATAAATTTTAAAGAAAATATACAACTAGTAAACTACTACTATAAGAATAAGGTTTAATTATATTTTTAATTCTTTAAATTTATTAAATTATAATTTTAGTCTCTTTAATTTTATATTGAATAATATAGTCCTTATAATTTTATTAAAATTATAATTTTAATCATTCAAGATACAGTTAGAGAAATTAAAATTATAACTTTACTATAACTTTAATAAAATTAAAAGAATTATATTGTTCGTAATAAAATTAGAGGAATTAAAATTATAATTTTAACGAATTAAAAAGATAAAAATATAATTAAATTTAATAATAATAATAATAATAAATATAATATTACGTTAAATATCCATCATTCACCTACTATTTTTAAATTAATAATTCAAAAGTTACCTTTAGAACAAGAGGAGCACTCCTCTACCGCCACAATTGTGACTATAGGAGAGTTTTAAAATTTTTTTAAAAGTTTATTTTAATATTTTTTAATGTTTTTAATTTTATAAAATTAATTAATTATATGTTTATATGATGTATTTTTATTAAAATTTTTTGAGATGTTTTTATATTTTTTTAAAAATTTTTTAAGTTACAAATAAATAAAAAAAATTATGGATGAATAGTAAAGAAATATAAAAAAATTTAAGAAAAAATTTTAAAAAAAATACATAAGACAAAAAAAATTAATTAATTTTAAAAAAATAAAAAAAATTTAAAAAAAATTTAAAAAATAAAAAAAAAGGAGGGTTGTAAGATAGCGCCCTTAAAACATTGATTGAAAACAACGGTATGAATAGCATCATTTTTGCTAACGCAAATTTTATTTTGTTTATTTAATTCCGATTAAGATATTAAATTCACAATTTCCAAATTTAAAAACTAAGTAGTAGTAAAAGTGGATTAAAATATAAGATGATAAATCTCCATTTATTTTTATTTAGGATTTTACGTTATCTATTTAATTTTGTAAAAATTGCTACGGTTATGTTTCCGCGTTGATGTTGTCACGTTGTTACCTAAAGAATAAGTGCGTACCCCCCTCGTATATAAGAGGAGAATATCCCTTCTCCGTAGCAAGTCTCAGTACGGGTTTACAGGCTCTTCCGGTAACACCCAGCCTATAAATATCCAATCCCGCCTCTTTCTCCCTCAACAATTCTCCTTCAACAATTCTCTCAGCTGCCGGTCCCAGCCACCCCGTTCTCTCTAGTAGTTTCTCTCTCCGGAACCATCTCATTTATCGCCTCCTTCCTTCTTCTTCCTCTCTCTCTCTGCTCACTAAACAAATCACATCTCAGACCCCCATAATTTCTCTTTCTCTCGGTTGTTACTTGTCTATTCTGCTTCCTTTGCATGGCAGTGAGATTGTTCGCAAATGAGGTTTTTGACTTGTGTCTTGGAAAGCCTGCGCTTAGGTCCCTCTCTGCCACCGACACCGTAGCCGACGCGCTCTCCGCCCTCAAGAGACTCGGCGAAAGCTACGTCAGCGTCTGGCGCTGCGACCACTCGTTTGTGCCCGTCAAGGGTGAGTCCACTCGGAAACAAGAAGCTGCAGGAGCTGTGACAGAGAATTGCCTATGCATCGGTAAGATTTGCATGTTGGATATCATCTGCTTCCTTAGCCAACCGGAGAATCTTTCGTCCCCTTCTAAGGCGTTTCAGTCCCCAATTTCCGTTCTGATCCCACACACTTCTGGGCTTGTCAAGCATTTGGAACCCAATGCCAGGTTTGGTCCAATTAATTTTCTTGAAATTTTATTTTCTCTTTTTTCTTGTTCACTTTGATGAATTAGAAATTCAGTGTATGTTCCTGAATTTGATAATTTTGTTTACGCGACAAGAGGTTTAATTCATTAACTTACGAAATTAATTAATTAATTATATATTGGGCACTCTTGAATGTTTTTGCATAAAAATTGCTTTGGCAAGATTCACTGCTTTATAATAACAAGCAATTTAGGTAAATTCTGCATCTGGATCTCCTTCCATCGTTGCTCCGAATACTTGCTTTTGTACAAACGAAGAAAACAAAATATTTACTGGCAAGTACTATATTTACAATGTTAACAAACTTTTTTATCTGATAAAAGTACTTTTAATAAATCAAGGGTACGGTACTAGAGGCTCCCGTGGTTCAGAATTTGTGTGGTTCTGATTTGCTTCAAAAGTTAAAATATCAAGGGTACTAGAGAAGTCTCCATCGCTGAGGGTGACTGGAGCGAAATGAACCAGCCAAAAAAGTGATCTAATAAGGGTTTTGGTTCCCAGTTGACCTGGGCATTAATCTTCTATTTTACTGAATTTGCAGCACATTTCATTAATTTTTTTTAAACATTTCTTCCCAATATTATATATGTGAGTGTGTTAGGATGAATATAATTTATTTCTGTGATTTATTTGCAGCTTACTGGAAGCTATAGATATTATGCTTGAAGGGGTACAGAACCTGGTCATACCAATACATAATTATACCAGCTCAAGGAAAAAGCTCCTTGAAAAGAAACCATCTTTCGACTCCACCTTCCACAACGATTACCGCAGGTACTGCTGGCTCACCCAAGAGGACATAATTCGCTACCTTCTCAACTCAATCGGGCTGTTTTCCTCCACAGCCGGCAACCCCATCAACACCCTCGGTGTAATAGACACCCACAACCTCTTGGCTGTCAACTACGACGACCCTGCAACCTCTGCTTTGAACCTCATCCGCGAGTCCCTCATTAACCAAAGCTCGGTTGCCATTCTTAACCCAGAGGGCCAGTTGATTGGTGAAATCTCACCGTATACGCTTAACTCTTGCGATGAGGTGGTGTCTGCGGCTATAGCCACACTCTCTGCTGGTGACTTGATGGCCTACATTGACTGCGGTGGCCCACCGGACGACCTGGTGCAGCTGGTGAAGGAGAGATTGGAGGAGCGGAATCTGGGGGCGGCTTTGGAGTTGATGGGGGAAGAATCAGGGGTTTCTTCTTGGTCATCGTTTTCTTCAACAACTTCATCTGATGATGAGTTTAGCTCAATGAGGAATGGAAATGGGAAGCAAGGAGGGTACTCAGCAAGGGTGGGGAGGAGGTCAGAGGCCATTGTTTGCTATCCATGGAGCTCGTTGGTGGCTGTTATGATTCAGGCGCTTGCTCACCGTGTGAGTTATGTGTGGGTTGTGGAAGAAGATGGAAGCTTGACTGGGATTGTTACTTTTACAGGCATGTTGAAAGTTTTCAGATGCCTGTAAAAATATTCAGAGAACATCTCAAAGCCATGGGATAACAGAGACTGTCGTGGAAAGGACAGCAGGAAAAATTACAAAAAAAAAAAGAAGGAAAAAAAATGAAAACCAACTTTTTTTCTGTCACATAGAATGAGGACAATGTGGGTTAGTGTACAATGTTTATGCCTGCATAATCAATTTGTTTTTCGCTCATAACAAACTTTTCTGTTTTGGTTGGACCTTTGAGGTGGGGTTAGTGAGAGGTTGAATTTGAGACCAAGATCATGGAATGCGGTTGCTGATTTCTAAAGATGCGCATACGTATATATACATATATCTATATACAGTTATCTTCAATATTCTACTGGGTCTGTATTACCAGGAGAACACAAAGCAATTAAACCAAAAATTAGGAGGTACTGTTTGTAAATAACTTAATATAGTATTCTGTATCGAGTCACTGGAGTTGCTGCTCATTATATATAATCACTACCTACGTAATTCCTTGAATAATATGATAAAAGTTACTTATTTAATTGAGTTAGAATTTTTGCATTTCTACCAATTTTAACAGTGTGGTGATAATAAATAAAATGAAAACATTCAATGCAATGGCAATCTGAAATGAAATTAGGTGGAATTGAAATTATTTCTAAACTTAAATGTAAACTGTTTAAAATAGTTTAAATATTTTAGTTGCAGTTATAAGTTAAAGATTTAATATAATGCAAAAGAATTCTTTTTTTCCAGCCACAGTAAATTCATATGCTCTGCCAAGTATGATCTTTCTTCAGACATTTTTCACCCATTTCAGATATTTCTTGGGCTTCTTTTAAATTGTCGTGGCTTTCTTTCGGCCATGTTTGGTTGAAAATCTAGAGATTTCTATCAAAATATCTAGAACTAAAGTCATTGTATTTATATTTTCTGAGCTCCGAGGCTCTTGGGTCTCAAGCTCTTAGCTTATTCCTCTCCAGCTCTTGAAGAAATCCATATGAAAACTCGTATGCTGCTTGGTTCCAAGGAATGTTCAAGAAGAGCAAAATTGGTCTTAATTGGTGTAATAGAAATTTTCAAGAACAGGTAACTAACCATGCTACGTAAGAGTAGAGGTATTTTGTATAAGCCTTCAGGTCGTTAAGGTGAGTGAGATCTTGTTCCATTTTATTCATACTCCATTATATTTTATTTTGTTCCTTGGCTCCTTTTAATATTTTAGTGTCAGGTTTTGCCTAATTGTAAATTTTCATCTTGTGGGTTACTTTTATGAGAGATTTGTATGCCAGGCATTTATTTATTATTAGATCTTCATTAAAATTACTACAATTACAAAAAGGACTAAAGGACTGATGATTTGTTCCAAGTTTTTTCTGGTTTATTGATTTCATTTTTGATGACTTTAATTTATATCTTGAAGTTTCATTTTATGACACAGAGACTTGGAATCTAATTTAAATTTGTTTTCTCTTGGTTGGATATTAGGACTCTGTTTGCGTTGAAACCATTTAAGTGTGGTTGATATAAGTGTTATTGGTAAATTTTTACCCTACTCTGTTCATGCATAATGTGGCCATAGTGCGGAACTAATAGTTGCTTTAATTGTAAATTTTGCTTCATGGGTTTTATCTGCCAGAGAGAATATATTAAATCTATTCTGTTATTTTGGGCTTAGTGCTTGACATTCTAATATGGTTGAGTTCAAGGTGATGTTAAATGAGGGACTGTTCTCTAAATTTCAGTATTGTTGTGGTTGGGTTTTCCTTGGCAGAAAGACATATAGCCAACTTTACGTTTTACACTCTTTTGATTTTTTTTTTTTTGAAATTATTAGGGTATTTCTTATGTCATATATATTTTTGAAAATTTTTAAAAATGTTTTGAGATTTTTTTCAAAATTTTTTACTTAAGAAAAATATAAGTCCAAAAACTGCTATTGAATGAATAGTATTCAAAATAAAAAAATTCAAAAAAAATATGGCATATAAAACACCCCATTAATTTTTTTTAAAAAAAAACACTACCAAAAAGTAAGAACATATAGCCCTATAACCTAAAAATGAAACTGTAGGGTAACATTCATATATATATTCTGTGATGGAGTTAAAATTTAGTATCTTGATTTAGACAAGATTTCTTTAAATACAGCAGAGGAACTGATAATTATCTTTGGGTTTTATCTCTGATTCAGAACTTGGGGTTATCTTTCTGATTTCTAGCCTTGAGGGATAACTATTTGAAGAAGATTTTGGGATCTTAAGTTATCAGGAAAAGTTACTGTTGGTTCATGAATCATTTGCGTAAGCATTTAGGAATTTAGGTAGTATTTACTCTCATTTGTGTAAGTTGTATTTATTTACGAAAATTTCATTATGAATGGAATGAGACTAATGGCCCTTATGTTATTATTGGAATTTGAAACGAGTGTGATTGGCAAAAAGGGGCCTATGTTTACTTCTGGATTGTTCATGCTAATGAGTTATTTTTCATTACTTGTTGTAGAGGATAATCCTAGTTATTATGGGTTGAAACCTTTAGATGCATTGAGTTATTAAAAGAGAAATACTTTGGGTTAAAGTTACAAGGCATTATAATCTCAAAATCATTAAGGTCCTAGATTTAAGTTTCAAGACATCAATAGTTTTAAGTTTCATGGTGTCAAGGAAGACTTTAAATTCGCATACCAATGCACCAAAATGAATGTGAAAGTTGTCATACCTTGAGGTTAAGTCCTATGGCATTAAAATATAGTTAAGTCCCAGCTCCCAAATCTCTCAATGTGATTGTTGATTATAGTGAGATCTTTGAGTATTAAGGCAATGGAAAGATGATCGGTTATAGTTATGTTCTGGTGTATCTTTACTTATGTACATGAAAGGAGTTCTCTTATAAAATGACTATTGATTTCCTTGATGATTAGGGAGTTTTTTCTGCTGTCTACTATCAGTTATTTGTATGATTTTTTTGCTTTGTTATTTTAATTTAGTAAATTTAAAGGTATTACAATTATATGAATGTCCAACTAAATAAATTATAATATTTTCTTTGAGATATTAAAGTGAGTTAGAAGTTGAATAACCTTTTGTAAAAAAATTTATTAGTTGTTATCTTGATGAAACTCTAATTAAGCGTTTTTTTTTACGATTTAGTTTTGATATACGAGATTTTAAATGAGTTTTTGATATATTGAAAGTATATTTTTGTTATATAATATAGTTATTTTATTGAAAAAACTTATAAGTATTAAACTATTTTTATACATAAATGCATGAAAATTATTTTAGGTGGTTCCTTTAGCAACTTCCATTGAGAGTTCTGCTCTGAATCTAACAAATACTTATGTTCCAAATATTTGTATATGAAAAGAGCTCAGCTCAACTCTGAATATCTGCATCTGTATTTGAAAAGCTAAATATATGTATATGTATATGAAAATAGTCCTACCCCATATATTTGTTAATTGTATTTGATATGGGGTTCTGCCCCAAGCTAAATACCTGATATATATTATTTGTATCTGACAGAGTTTTTATGTAAAAGGCTTTGGATCCATCCTCTTTGATTTACATTTTTTTAAAATTTTTTTTATTTATATGAATATTTTTCATCCTATTAAGAATTTTACTGCTATATAGTTTAAATTTTGTTTTGATCAAAATATGATACTGATTTGAGTTTAATTTGACTCATTTTAAATTTTGTACATATATTTGTATGTGTGTGTATATATATATATATTATACGTGTTTCAAAGGCATATAGATTTTTTGTATATAAGAATATGAATTATTATCTTTGTTTATACATATGCAACTTCATGAGTTATTATTTAAAACTTACAATTTTATTAACTTTTCATGGTGATTGTATCTATAAGTACGTGAAAAGTTTTCACTCACTGAGCTTATGACTCACTCATTTGTTTTCTCACTTAATTATTTGAAGAATTTTGTTAAAGACAAATGGAACAAGGTTTAATGTTATGGATAATTGCACTAAGAATTTATGTTATATCATTAAAATGTTATCTCACATTTGCTTAATTTGGTTGGTCAAAATTGTAAATGTATTTATATACATGAAAACTTATAGAATGTTATCTTCATGGTAACATTTATTGAAGATAAAATTCCTACGTCGATCACATTTCAAAAAATTTGGGCGTGAGATTATGTCAACACAGTTTCGTGTGAGCAGCACCAAAAAGACACTAACAAGTAACAACACTTTTATCCAACATTTGAATTTAGGTATTTTTATAAAAAGTTTTATATTTTAAGACTTTGAACTCTCATACATATGTCAAATTATTATTTTTAAAATCTCCTTTATGAAATTAGTGGATTTTATGTTAAAAGATGAGAAGATTTAACTTTTGAGAAGTCTTCATAAAATTATTCATCAAAAATATTCTAACTATGGTCAATTTGTAAATTTGGCTACCTTTGACTTTGGATAAACTCTAACATTTTATTTAAAAAAATTAATGATTATTCACAGTTTGCTAACCACTTTTTACATGAAATTGACTATATATTACATATAATTCATCTAAAAATGTTAGTTTCAGTGGTATTTTTTTTTAGTATTGAGTGTTAATTAATTTTAATGTTAAGGGTTTAAATTTTTAGGCTCCTTTAATCATAGAATATTATTTATTGATAAAATAATACTATCCAAACTTTTTGATCAAATACTATCTATTTATAAATATATAAAAAAAAATACTACCTATTACCCACCTTAAAGATTTAAGAGGCATCCTCTTTGTTTTCTTATACAAATGTCCCTTTGTCGGATTTGGATACAGGGCTTTTCGAGCCAGGATCTTTTTTACCTTTTAACTGTATTGTCGACAACTTTTTTTTTTTTAATTTTCAATCAAAATTTTCCATTGGAAAGAGGAATGCCAATGGCTAAACCCTCGGTTTTCACCTCCAAGTTCACTATTTGGCTCAATTGAACTCCCACCGCTCTCTTCGCCTCTTTGCACTACAGAGAATCAAAGTAATAGGGCCACCCAAAATGATGGTTCATTTGATCTCGCATGAAGCATTTGATGTACTAGTGAAGGAGAACATGAATGACCTTGGAATGGATCCCATCAAGGCGATTGACGACAAAAACGAGGTCACGTTGACGAGAGGGAGAGGATGAACCAACCTCAGGGAATGGTGGTTGAGGTTGGTTCATCCGATCTCACAAGAAGCATTTGATGAATTGGTGAAGGAGAACATTGACGACTTTGGAATGGATCTCACCGAGGCGATTGACGATTAAAACGAGGTCACGTTGACGAGAGGGAGAAGACGAACCAACCCCAAGGAAGCGTTTAGGGGAGAGATTCAGCTCCATTGTTGGGAGCTCTGATATGAAAATCGAGGGTTTAGCCATAGGCACTCCTCTTCCAATTAGAAATTTCTGATTGAGAATTTTTTATTAAAAAAAACAGCCACATGGCTGTATTGTGACAGTCCAATATTTGAACTGCCACGATGCATAAAAAAGGTAAACAAGATCTAGGGCCAAAAAGTCCTGGATTCAAATCCCTTTTTGCCTGCATTTAATTTATCTATTACCCATTAAATTTAAGAAAAATGTTATTTTTTTTGTCTCAATTTTTTTATTATTAATTTAATATAAATAAATAAAAAAATAGTAAAAGAGGTCCCGGATGAAAATGGGTAAAGCAAGGTGATATTTTTAAATCATAGATGAAAGTCATGGTATTTGTGGCGATAATTGCTCTTGTGCTTGCCATATTGTAATGAATTTATTATATGTACGAAATAAGAAAATGTGGTTATGCTAGTGTTGTGTTGTCGGAGTGGTAGGATCAGCGTCTGGTAGGGTTGGGTCTTGCAAACACGTGAGCTTAAAGTTGGATAGACATTACCTAGACTCCAATGCCCAAGTTAGTGCTAGCCAAGCAAAGGGGTAGTAATAAATGTAAGGAAGATCAAAAGTCCTCTTTATAGATATAAAGAGAGTATTTATAAGTGATAATTCTATTTGTTGGACTAAAAGATTGAGTATCTACAGAGGTCATTGATAATTTTTTATTATTTTATCATGTGTCTTATGCAGAATTCCTCAAGTATAATGTAAAATCGAATTGTATTAATTTGTTATTAAAAATAAACACAGCAACATTTAAAATATAAATTAATAAGTGTGATTTGATAATAATAAAAATTTAAATAAATTATAAAAAGCCTTGGATTTGATCTTCTATGGTGTCACTATCATGTATTTACAACAATAATGATAATAATTTTTAAGGCCCGTGAGCAATGTGCACATGAACTTGAATAATTTTCTCATTTTTCTGTGATCCGTATTTTAAAGTGTGCAATGCGGGCCTATGTATGGGCCACATCTAATTAGATTGGGCCGTGCCTAGATTTAGGGAACTGCAAGGAAACTGCTCATAGGAGCAGCCCAGCCAATTTTGGGCCTTCCTTCCTATTGAGAACTCAATTTTAGCTTCAATTTGTCTTTTATGCCTGTTTTTATTTCAATTTAAAATGATGTTAATTATTGACCAATAAATAAATAAATTGCATATAGAAGAGAATAAAAAGGCCTATAGAGAAGAAAATAGGGAAAAGACAAAGGCAGTCATAGTAATATTCCTATCCAGAAAAGTACTTGAATGTGTATTCCTTATAATTTATGGGGTTATGTTTTGTCGTTTTGATGATGATGGCATGAGTTGGAGAGCACCACCTAATCCACTTTCAAGTTTCAACTAACACTTTCTCTCTCAACCCACCCAATATCCAATCTGTTTTTCTTTTATCCGCGGACAATCACTTTCAACTTAAACTCATTTCTCCTCTTTTGACTCTAATGCCCTCAATGTTTCATCCATTATCAATGTTGGATTTCTTAAAAATTAAATTTATATTTTCACTCATACCTTTACTTATTATTATAATATTTCTTTTAATTTATTAATTATAATACATTATATATTTAACTATAATAATTTAATCAAATTATATTCTACTATTTAATTAAGTATTAAATTTAAAAAATTTAGTTAGACTCAATTATATTTTTAATTTTCCTATTATAAAAGTAATCAACTTGTCTTAAAACTTATACATAATCTTTCTAAATCAAGTTAAACTATTCATTTTAGCGTATAAAATATATTTCATTCAATTTTGTGTATTTACGAAATTATTTTGAGAAAAATTAATTATTGTAAAATAACAGACAACTAATAGTAATTTTATTACATTTTTATCAAATAATACACTATAATTTTCCCCAACCTAGGGCTGTCCGTAGTTGAATGGTAGGGGACCGCAGCCCCCAATGTTTTTAAATTTAATATAGTGTAATATTTTTATAATATTTATTTATAAAAAATATTATAATTTAATCTCCAATAAGAATTGTAATTTTTTTTTCTCTTTAGTTCCTCAATCAATATTGTTTAGGTCTGTCCCTATTCACAAGGCCTAATAATTTTTAAAAAAAATAGCATTCTTAAACCTTAGTTGTACTTATATATTAGTAAAATTTTCAAACTTATGTGTTAGTACTATATATTAACATGAAATAATAAATAATTTCTTCATTTTTCATCAATATATAAATCTTAATTTAACTGGCATTATTTTCAAACTTATTATTTGAGATTGAACCCATTTCATATGATAAATTGCTATATTCCATCTCATTAATTTAGGGTGTTAACGTAAAAAATAACTTACTCTCGCATTTTTAAATTATTTGTTGTTTTAAGAGTTTTATTTTGTTTTAAATTATCTGTTGTTTTATATTATTAATGAAGTATTAATTGTTATTTTTTTAATATTATTTTTATTTATTGTTATTTTTAATAAAGTAATAATAAGAGTTTAAATTAACTTTAATAAAGGTAATTTAGTTAAGTTGTAATACCTAAAAAAAAAAAATTTAAACCCTTTTTCCCTTGCACAAAACCACCCCCTCCCCCGTAAACAAAACTCTGCTTCCTTCTCTCCCCGACGGTGCCCCTGCCCAAACTCCCCTCTCCATAGCGCAGCTTCCTCTTCGCCGGAACATTCGGAGATTCCAACCAAACTCCGGCCAAAACCCCGTCGACTCGGTTGCTCGTCGCCCACCGGCGATTTCAGTTGTCACAGAGTGACCGTGGAGTGGCTGTCCGAGCAACCGTAAGGCCAGCATCCTTCGTCCATCAAGCCGTGACGTCGCCGGCGTTTCACGTCCGTCCCAGCCGGTGAACGTCCAGCCACCGTGGTGTGGCTGTGGGTGACCACCGGAATTTACGTTGAGTAGAGGAAAAGGGGGAAACTCCAAATCTTCAGAGGTAAGTGAATTCTTCTCCTCCCTCCTGCTAAAACAGCCAAAATAAAAGGGAATGGCAGATTCAGAAATTGGATTTTATCAAGTTGGATTTTCTGAGTATTTGCATGAACTATCATCCTCTGTAAGTTAAGTTTTCAGCAATTGTAATGGTGGTAGTTCAAATTACTTGCTCTGTGACCCTTACCTGATTGAAACAACTAATTAAAACGAATTTGAGTGAGCTAAACGTTTGATTCGGTCTACTGGTAAACACACACAACCCTGGCATAATCTGTATAGTGTAGCCTCCCAGTATGTTTCTTAAGTTAATTTCAGCCATTTATGTCTGTTCTGGCAGTAATTCAATCTATTGGTTGTAAATTCGAAAGCCAAACTCTTGTCCTAGTATGGTGGGACTGGAAACCAATTATGCAAGTTAAGTATCTTAGTTGTTAGAACCATAACAAGAAAAATAGCAGTAAATTTAGCCTACTGATGGATTATGCATTTTTGGCCGCATATAGGATCGTCAGAAATCACCCCGTTGGGACAAACTCATCCTTAATTTAGGAATATTGAAGCGTGATTTTTTTAAGTCTCCAAG